>MJUU01053366.1:34487-45309 GCA_002080025.1 Modiolus philippinarum
GGACGCGGACGAGGACGCCGGGGGTACTCCAATAGTCCCCCTCAACTTCGTTGAGGCGAACTAAAAATGGCTGGTTGGCCTTTTTAATTTTTGATTCATTTCACTTTTAACTAAAAATTCTGTATGTTCCGGTCAAGAGCGGATGTTGAAAAAATAGGCTATCAAAGAGCGGAGAGTGGTATTTTGTGTTTGAAATTCAACTATTCTATCGAGATTCTGATTGTGAAACATGCATGTGCATGCCATTTCGTTAGATTGCCACTATTTCTAACAATATTTTATCTGTTTTATTATAAACAAAACTTGTCAGTTATTACCAGTTTATTTTTTTCTTTCTTTCAATCTACATTTATTTAATTTTTCGATATATATATGGCGTCAAAAGTATTTTTTAAGTTATAGAATTCACATATTGGACTATATTAGTCCAAAATTTCAGGGGAGATTTCACACTATAACTATCCTTTTTGGGAAGAATTTTAATGAACTAAAAAAATCATTTCGTTTTATTTTTTATTTCCGTTTCACTCATAGCTGTTAAGTGGCACATACTTGAGTTACATAGTTTCAACTTAAAAAATTCACACTACTGTTTTGTCCTTTAAAAAGAAAAGTCAAGCGGAGGATAACAGATGCTGCATTACCAACAACTCCTCTTAGAATGCTCAAAGTTCTTTTCAACTTAACTTGCACATGGACAATTAATTACGCGTTTATGTCAATGACTTGCACGATCTATTTATTAATGCCAGTATATTATTCAAATTTCTCTGCTCCAATTTTCAGATACCCAATTTTTTCTGATTAATCATTATCATACATCTAATACATTTTGTGATCTTAAGCATTTGATTTTTAATAAAATTTTCTTTTTTGTCTTTTGCATTTACGACTACCTAAAACTATAGGATAAATAAAAATCTAGGATAACTACCGAAAAATTTCAATTTTCGAATCTATCACATGCCGAGTTCTAATTATCATGATAAATTAGCGATCTATCGTAATACTAGCAGCATTGCAGATAGAACGATTGAAGTCATGTTGTTGTTACTCCTTCTATGTTTATACCTCCATGGTTGTACATAGCTTTCACCTAAGCTACTGTTTGCTTTCCTTTGTATTACAAGTTTTATTACATTTTCCTTACATTGTGTTAATTTGAGTTCCTGAATATTTTGATAAGGCTTGACTGAAAAGATATACGATGTTGATTTTTTTCCAAATTTAATTGATTTTTTATCAATTTTTGAAATAGTAACTATATCTTCATTTCTTTTTAAATAGAAAGATTAACAAATTTACACAGAAGTACAAAATTGATAATTTATTTAATAATAACAACTTGAGGCACATATTATTTTCATAACACAATAAATGTATCATAAGACTTTTGATAATTCACTAACACATAATATTCAAACTATCTAAACAATAAAATGTTTGTTTTACTGGAATGTGAAAATTGATTGATAATTAATTTCAACTGTTTCATTTCAACCATATCATATGTAAAAAATAAAAAAGCTTGCTTTCAACTGCCTTATAACAACCATGTATAAACCATAAAAAGCTTGCTTTACTGGAATGTGAAGACTGATTGATAATTAATTTCAACTGCCTTATAACAACTATATATAAAAGTTTGATTGACATTAAGTGAGGACTGTATCATTGGTCAATATAATGAAAAACAAAACATTTTTTAACTACTAAATTTGCTTTGAGATAATAAAGTCAAGTACAGCACATGTTGATGACAATACTTGTTTAAGTGCATTCAACTGAAATTATAGGAAATACATGTATCTTTTGTTAGCAGATCAATAATGTGTAAACGTGGTCTTCCACTCACAAACTTCAGTCACTTTAACACTAAATCAACTCCTCAAAAATTATATGCATTCCTAGTTTTCTTTAATACTTAGCAAAGAACAACCTTGAATATGCACTTAACTTTGTTTCTATGTTTGTAAATACCTGATTAAAATACTAATGGAGGATAATAAATACAAAAGCATTCATTACAAAATCACTTCTCATACAAATTGAAGACTACCATATTTTCCTAACTGAAGCCCTAATAGGGTTCTGTGTTAAACTATGTTCCCCGCTGGTGGCAATCTTGGATAAAGTACAAACCCTAAAAAAACACCATTTTACAGGGAAGCATCCAAAGACAATTTAGGAATTTTACATTGACACTACTGGCAATAAAATGTCTGAGCCACCTGGGCCTTCTAATACAAGGTACTGTATATCAAATTCTTTCCCAATCAAAAGTTGATCTATACATAATAACTGTAGGATTAAATATTGAAAAATAACAAATTACATAAAGTACTCTTAAATAATCAATTATCACAGACAATGTACATGTAAAAATAGATAAATATAAAATAAATATAAGGACGGCTTGTATGTCACTTGTATAACAACATAAAATAATAAATAACAACAAAAAAAGATTGTTTATGGCATTTCACTGTCTATAAATAATACTAGGTCACATGACTAGTCTTCTCTTCACTGAACACATCTTCACATTATGGCACAAATCTTAGATGATTGTTTACTGTGAAGAGAAAATAAAATAAGATTACCAAATCTGTGAAGACATGTTCAGATCAAAGGTTTACACAGAATTATAATATCTTATAGTGCGTAAAAATGAAATACTTGAGATTCAGATAACGGATTCACTTCGAAGACTGAAAAAAAAACATCATCTTCAATTCCTTGTAAAGTTTGCAAAAAGGATTGCACGGTTGTTAATTATATAAAAACTAACAGGACAGAGAAAGGGGAGGTTTGGGTACCCATAAACCGGTTTTACCCTACCACTAGCTTCTGCTGGTGCCGGTACCAAGTCCAGCTATCCTGAGTTCCTATCATTTTTATTTGTCGTTTTTTTCTTGTGCAGTTTCTTGGTACATTGTGCCATGTGACTGTGGTTTTTTTTTGCCATTATAGGTGTTTCCTGTTATCTTTTTTAATCTAATGCATGTACCATAATTCATCTGAATGTTAGAAGCATTTATGCACATACAAATAGAAAAACCTCTAATTTGATTCATCTGGCAGTTTTGTCATGTTTGGTGTTGCCATTGCAATACCAGGATTTGTTTTGTGACAATCATAATGGGAGAAAACACGAACAAGGAACAATTTTTGGACATGCATGAAATGGCAAATTTTCCCGTTAACAAACCATAGTACAGCAAGAAGGTGGAAACCATTGATAAGAAGCTAAAATAAGTATAAAATGGATGATATGCAGCTTTAAGCCAAATAAGAAATCTTTCAGCAATATCATGGCTACAACATGTTATGAATTGTATAAAGTTCCTGCTTTGCATCAGACCAACATAAGGAACAGTCATTTTGTGCAGTCTGCAGCAAGACACACCACCCAGTTGGGATACATTCTGATTCTGATCTGACCAATCTTTGCTCTTGTGTTTAGTGTAGAAGCATGGAAACAAGTTATGATTTGACTTAACACAGGAAAGCCAGGATAGAAGACATTATTTCCTGCAAACTAACCATTGAAAAAGTGATTCAAGAAAACTCAATAACTCAGTAATGAACAGCAGAACCTAAGTTGTTTTAGCTGCAAGATGAATATTTTTGATTGTCAAAATCAAGAATTATTATCATATAAAAGATTTTTAATAACTACTTAAATCCTCAGATCTCCAAGTTACTTGTAACTTCTCCTGTATGAAATATCTATATCCAATTATTTTTCATAATGCTATTTTAAGATTAGTAACATATTAATAGGATTACCTTTTAGAAACAGCTGGCTTTGCTGGTGCCTGGAGAGATAAAAAGTTCTCATTTTAATTCTGCTAATTTTTACAAAGCATCTAAAATGTTTTTTTAATTATAATATAGTTTGTTGTATCATCATGTACTTAATATGTTTTCATTATCATTTACAAATTGTTATTTTATTTAAAACTGTCTTGTAAAATAAGTGGACTTACAAATCTTGTTGAGATAACAAGTATTTAAAAAGATTCTGCAGAGAAAAATATTATTAGAATAATTAGTTTCACTTTCCCACTTTAGATAATATATTCCTAACTAATCTATTAAAAGGTGTAATATGTATGTTCTCATCTGACTTTAAAGTGAATTAACTTGGACAAGCCACACAAATATGACATTAATTTCAGAAATACAAGGGGATACTACCACTGCTTAAAGGTTTAATGTACAATTATCTCCCCTAAAACACATCAAGATCAACAACAAGTTTATTTGGAAACAATCTTACAAATGGGATCAGACACAAGTTATCCATAAAGAAGTTTGATACAAATCTAGAAACATTGAAATGTCCACATACAAAGTATGTTCATTTAATATCTACATCAAATTAAATCAAAATCAACAGCAGTGATGGGAAATCGGAAAAAAAATAATGAACAGATTATCGGAAATAATGGGACAGCTATAAAACATTTATAAACCATTATCATTGTATTTTCTTTAATGCTGCTTTTTCTACTACTATTATAAAATGTTGATGAAAATATTCTAATTTTTTTTTTCCTATGTTAACAAATTGATTTGCAGTATTCACTGTATATCTTACAAGTCAGTTAAACGAAAATCTGTTACAAATAGAATGAGAAACATTTGTACACTGAAAATATGTTCAGACATGATAGAATTGACATCTTCACACTCCCTTATCTTCTTTTTCAGCATACCTTGATACATTTTATTCCTGACTGTCTAGTAATCCTTTTGATTGATATAAATTACTTTGTCTTTTCACATTTGTATCTAATAATTATATTAGTTCATTGTGGTCCGATGTGGTTTTTGTATTTAACAAGAATACGGTATTTAGACATATCCATTAACAGGAAGTTAATTGTTCCTCTTGAACATGATGGAGCCAAAAATAATTTGCATGTTTATTGCCATTTTTGTGAATATTTTGAGGGATAAAGCCAGCAGTTGTTGAAATCAACACAACAGAATATTTTTTTCAGCGATGTAGGAGATGATCAAATTTTTTTTTTTTTTTGGCATCAATTAAGTAATATTGTTGAAGTTAAAATGACCGCTAATTGGTTGTCAGCCATTATCGTCCGATCACTAATCCACAGCATGGTTCAGGAGGAGTTACGCCTTACTGATTTAGTTGTGTTGAATAATGTTCAGGTTGATTGAGAAAAATGTAAAAAAAATTCTATTTGAAGCACCACTTGATAATGTTTTGTCCTGATTCAGAGTAATGTTTTATCTCGGTTTTTGATATTTGAACATTTACCTTTACCTAAACATTATTTAGCTTACTAGGGGTGATATACAGAGTAAAATTACTTACCATTTTTTTCTTTGATTCCTGAAATATAGAATTATCTTATTTCAATTCCCAGTATAAATTGTGGACAAACCACAGGTTTAATATCAATTACATATATTAATAAACAAATAAAGAAAAACTTGTTGTACCTTAAATAGATGACATTCTGAGTCAGAAAAACAAAGTTCTCATTTGAATATTTGCTACTAATGATTTAATTAGCCTGAAACAATGATAATACTGAAAAATCCAACATTGTGGTGAATTATTTGCTCCTGGATTGGACTGTGCTTGAAACTTTCAGTCATTGTATGTTTTGCCTGTTGTCTTGTTTTGATCAGGTCACTTTTTTACTTGTCATTATATGGTGGACGACAGTTTTGTCACAATTATAATAGCCGATGCATCAGACAATGAAACTTGCATGAAGAACAAGTTTTATAAGATTATTTGTCATCTTATTCATACTTTTCCACCTGCAGTCCAAACGCTTATTTCTGGCACTACACAATTTACTCTTATGACCACATCAACTGTATAAACACGTGTGCTATTAATTCAAGCATGCTTTGAACATGAAGCAGTGGTCAACAGGTGCTATGACCTATATATATGTCAAACATTTATTCGGTCAATTATGTCATTTGTCAAGTGTACTTTTATTTTTTCATAGTAAGAGAACAACTTCATAAATTTTAAATGGAATTTGAAAATATTAATAGGGGAATGGGAAATAGTAATATAAAGTCCAAAACTGTATTATGTTGTATTAGACTTTTGTATTGTACTATTTATGTAAAACTAACATGACTTATTTTAAATGTTTTATCTGATGTTACCCTGGCATTCAGATAATTAATATAAAGGGTAGTCTTCAAATGAAAACTGTATTTTGTAGAGGTAATGCTAACAGTTTTGTTGAATAAAAGCTTTAAAGATTAAAAAAAAAGCATTATTGTATATTACAGTTTAATACTAAATGCTAAAAGATCTTGCCTGAAACCTTACTTTCACTTCCCAGTGGTTAGCAAAAGGGAACAGGTATTTTATCTGGCTTATGCAAGAGTTGCATGTGATGATTTTAATTTTTTTTTTTTGGAAAAGTCCTAATTTTTATTTTCAGAAATTTTTTGAAGAGGGAGAAAATATAAATATTTTCAGAAATGGTCACCATTTTTCAGAAATTCTAAATTGTAAATAATGATAATATCAATAAAGAAATCCTAATTATTAGTGTTTCTTAGAAAGTTTGCACATTGCACATTCATAAACATTGCAGTCTTGTAAATATTTCTTAGATGGCAATGATATAAAGTATAAACCATTAATACTTACTGAAGATGCCAAAGCCCTGATAAATTGGTCAATCACTAACCACTTTTCTTTTGTCTCCTCTACCTGCTTGCCTTTAAATGGATCTCTTATTCTAATTTTCACCTCCAATTTACCACCAACCTGCTTTCTGCCTTCTGATAGCTATCAATGTAAAAATTAATGGCTCCATATTGACAATTCAATACAATAATTATATCAAGTGAATAAAATAACTGAATGAATCAGAATGACTATAAAGTTAGTCTCTGCACATCTACCGGTACTTGAATTTTCATGGTAAAAAAAAACATGCCTTACTGAAACACTATGCCCCTTGTAACAATCATGTCTACAAAACAAAATTGATGCTGAAAATTAAAATATACACTAGAAATTAAGGTTTAGTAGACATTTGTACCAAGCTCCATTAGATCTAATCACACAAAGATAATCAAGCCTCTTGCAATTGAAATTAACGAGCTAAAAGCAAAATCTTGATTTTGACCTTTGGACCTCTGTGACCTTGACCTTGGACCTGACCTTAATGCCAATTGCATAATGGTGTTGAGCTTTATATGATAAACATACAGGCCAAATATGAAGGTCCTATCACATCTGGTTGAAGAAATGTCGGCAATGTTAAAGTTTTTATTAAGATTTAGGAATTTGCAGTCAGTGACCTTGACTTCTGATTTGACCCTGATTTTTTGGTGGATTTGTACTTAGCTCTATTAGATCTATTCACATTAAGAATATGAAGCCTCTAGCAATTGTAATTAACTAGCTGAAGGAAATCAAGATTTTGCCATTTAGACCTTCGTGACCTTGACCTTTGACCTGGTCTTAATGAAATTTGCAGAATGGTGTTCAGCTTTATATGATCAATATGCATGCCAAATATGAAGGGCCTATCACATTACAGATACAAAGACAGACAGACATACAGACAGGTCAAAAACAATATGCCCCCGATCTGAAGATCTTAAGCATAAAAATCATGAAGCAACAGTTTTAGAATTGTGAAAAATTTCATACAAACAATAATTTTATCAATATCATTGGAAGGCAAAGATTGCAAAATATCCTAAAAACTCTTAATTTTTTTTATCATTATGTGTAAATTGCATGACATACTCTACACATAAACATGTGAATGTCTGTTGTTATTTCTTTATCAACAGTACACTTTAGTAGCATACACAAAATTCTATCATGTAATGTACCTTAAACAAAAAAATGTGTCCCAAGGTGATGAACATGACTTGCAACTGTTGCCTGAGGCCAGAGGCCGAAGGCAACAGTTTTCAAGTCATTTCCATCATCAAGGGACAATAGTTTTGCTGTTTCCTAAAACAGGGCATAAAATAACTGTTTCATTAACTTATATTAACAATAAAAACATCTTGCCTATAAATAAAGTTTATACATAGGTAAGATTCGAAGTGACATGGCATTGCAAATTTATTTTGCACTTGGAACAGTTCATCCGGAAATCAGTAAACAGTCAGCTGTTCCATCTGACGTTAAAATATTCATGAAAATAGTTTGAAATGTTATATATGAAAAATTCTTATATGAGTCTCCTCTTTGGCCTTGGAAACAAAGCTATGTTCTAATTCCAACAATATTTTTTTAGCACATGCGTATATTTTTTACAAAAGGACATTCGTAATGTGCAGTTTCACATTTTATTCACTCAATATTTGTGTGTAAATAAAGTTTTAAATCACCCAAAAGCTGCATCAAATAATGACAATAATAGAAATTTACAACGATTACTAAATTTAAGACTCAGAACCGAAATTGACATAACAGTAACCTAGCAACGAATGTGTTGATGTTATGAAATCTTATCTATGTTGCATATCATGCTCTACAATTTGGATAAAAGAATTTTAATTTTTAACGTTAATAAAATTATTAATATGAGTTTTATTCCTTTTCTTTTCATTGTTTGCTTCAAATATAACATAACTAAGCAATCATATAAATCAGAAATACAACCAGCTCAAATTTATACCTGCTTTGATTTTAAAATATAGGTATTTAATTTTTTCACAATAGATTATTAGTATTAATTCATAAGCTTATGAGCAACCTGTATTAAAAAAAATGTATATAGACTTCTCTATGTCCGTTTATGTGTGTTTGTATGCAGTTTTCTGACATATTCTAATTCTAGTGTCAAACCCAATATTGCCCTCCAAGAGCCGCTTCGAATGTTCAAAATGCTTGTTAAATATATTAGAATCGAAATAGATTATTGCAATTGGGCTCTATGCGAATTACAACATAGTCAGACTTTATATTTGTCTTCATTTTATACCTCGCTATCGCTCGGGATAAAATATTGACAAATATAAGGTCTGCCCATGTTCTAATTCGCATAGAGCCCGCTTGCAATAATNAACTTTTAGTTAATAATGTAAATTATATTAGGACACCCAAGTCTACTTATATCATAACTATCACATAATGTGCATGCAACATTTTAGAAAGACGCCAAGGCAAGGTCTACCTAAATTATAACCTATATTTTACATTTTAGTACAATACCAAAGTATACTTACATCATAACTATCATGTAATGTACATTCTGAATCTAATCCATGTAGTTTTACAGATACTGTGCCTAACAACCTGTCACTCTTCAAAAATCCCCTGAAATATACATAAAGTAGAAACTCTAGTAAGGGGAAGAAATGAACAATGGAATCTCTAACATTACCTCATAACAATGGTTTATGCATTATTTTATAAAAGTATTAAAGAGCACAATTCATAACTATTATTTTGAAATACAACTATTTAAAACCATGGTACTTTTCATATTTTTTGATGGGTTGTGGGGTCTGAAAAAAGTGCCTTCCAACCCTGCCATGCATTTATTGATGGAATAGCCCTTATGATGGATACTTTTAATTTTCAAATATGCTTTGGTGTATTTAGTTGCATTTCTTTTAATCAAAGGCTTTCTTGATATGTCTCCATGTGTTTTATACCATAGTTATGTCATATTATGTATTGTATGTGAGTAAAGTTTTCAATTTGATAAACTTATTTCATACTTAGTTTAGCTTAATTAAAATGCACTTTTGCTCATGCTTTACTGGCCGTGAACCCAGGTATCCAATCTCACCACTTGCACTTTGCACCAATTGCCCTTTCTACCAAAAGATTTTAGATTTTTCTCTGCAAGTTTTGGTTCTATGTAAAGTTAACTCCTTTTATATCAAACAATAAATAAAATTTTTACTGACCCTTTTCAGTTTGCCAATAAGTTGTGCATGGGGAGATAAGGTACCTGGTGAGAATGAAGCTTGTTTATGGTATATTGGGGTAAGGGATATTCAGGTTTTCATGAATGGGAAATGGGATATTTTGACCAGAGGATATGGGATGTTTCAATAATTATTGGGATATCTTCAATTTTCAAAGGGAAATTTTAGTCCAGACTTTGGGATATTGGGACTCCCTAAACAAGCCTCGAGAATGGGTACTCAGCCAGTACAATAATCGTTGAAAAACTCACTATCACTTTTGTCATCTTTCATTTGTCATCCTCGACTTAAACACGTTTTTTATTTTTGAAGATTTTATGTAACATATCAATCAAACATGAAATATTTACCTTTTGTAAAATATTTCTAATTTCACAGTTTTCCGTTCAACAATACGAGCAAAAGCTCTAGACTTCCTGCTTATTTCTAATTTAAATGGTTGGTTATACTCTGCAAAACAGAATAAAAATATATTCACTCATAATAATATATTTTCTTATCTTTTTACGTAAACTATAGAAGAGCATGGTGTGTCTCTTGGCAGGGTCTTACGAGTGTATTATCCTAATATAATATTTGTGTCTATATAGACAATAACAGTACATTGACTTGACATAAACACAATAAAAGGATGAGGCTTAGAAATGCGGGAAAATGCGAGCCTTTGGCGATTATTTTCACCATTATGAGTTGAATCCTTATATTCCATTTATGTCAGGTCAATGTACTGTTATTGTGTTTAAACTGCAACTCTAACCAACAAGATTTTAGGTAAAACAAGTCTGGATCGTATTGCAATTCAATACTGAAGTCCCCTACCGGTGGAATAATTCTATATTATACCAGCAAAAATAGTTCAAGAAGAAAAGTTTTCCGAGCCAAAGGCCCATAACTCCGT
>MJUU01053366.1:54685-66785 GCA_002080025.1 Modiolus philippinarum
GACTTGCCAATTGTATTCACCTATAGTGATAACATATGAATTATGTTACCGTAATTGCATTATATTTACTGCTATAGTCCAAGTTTTAAACTGAAATACAGTTTTGCCAGCTGTCAGCCAACATACTAATGCCAGCTAGTATGAACTGGAAAAAAAAAACATTTTCTAAGATAACAAATATTCATACATAGGGTATTCAGAGTAGAAGACCAAAATCTGCTCTTAATTCAGAAAAATCAAAGTTGAGATTGATAATGATACAATGTATTTTCATTGTATTACTATTAATATTAGTTTAAAGATATTTCATATTTTTCTTACTTGTGTAATAGAAAATAAACTAATGTTGGAACCCCTCAAACAATATTGTCATATATTTGAACTCTTATTCTAAGTTTTTACAACAAAACAACAGAGACAATAAAGTCTTTGGTTTGAATAAAAAAGTGTATATTAATGACGCATATAAATGCCACATACATTTGTACATGTACTTAAATTCTACTGAAAGTTTTCCATGACACAGGAAAGATTTAAACATCTACATACAGAATTAAACCTGTAATTGTAGTAGTACTGCAGCTACAGTATTACCAGCTTTTCTATTAAAATTGGTTCTTATTAGATGTAATGAACCTGATGTAAAGATATGACTGTCCTAAAATTTACTCGCACATATTGCCATGATTTCAAACAATCATAGAGATGTCAAATATATATACAGTGGTTTCTGCAAGGTGGCATAAAAGAAGAGTGCGTTAAAGCTACAGAATTCTGTAAATTTGAAATTGACCACATTTTTAAATGGTTGTTACATCATCTTTATTTTTGAAAGAGATTAAAATCTGGTTGTTACATCATTTTTTTTTTTTTTTTTTTTTTTAATTTTTTTTTTTGGTATGCATTATCCTAAAAAAATGAGACATTTGACACTCTTTTTCTTCATTATCACAAAGCTAATTGTATCGATATTCAATCAAAGCTGAATTTTGCAAAGCAGCATTCTGAATCCTTCTGTCTGTAGCTGATTTTGACTTTTTGTTACGATCTTATTAATTATTTGTTCTGTATCAGCTTTGTGCATCATTGGCTTATTGGTCATCCAATTTTTTATTCGAATGTCACCGAGGGGACATAAGATGTCAAATAGCCATCTGCAGAAATCAAGATTGACAATATTGACTTCAGTCCTGTTACATGGATATTTATTTGTGTATTGATCATTTATCAAATAATGCATATTTTCTATGTTAATTAATGATTTTAATTTCAAATATTTCATTGATAATTAAATCAATATTTGTAACCACAACAAAACATGTAATAAAAACCTGATCATGCAGAACTGTTCTCAATCCACTAAAAGTTTATACAAAGAGCAGNTTTTAGGCATATGTTTCATATGCTGTATTGGGTTTTCCAATTTTGATATTTTGTGGTACATGTATATGTTTTCGTTAGCTAGAAGTATATGACAAAAAAGGTTTCTTTGTTTCCAGTAAAAGTTGCTGGATAGGTGTACACTTACCGTAGTTTCAAACCTATAAGTATTGCATTTCAATGCTTATAATTGTTTTGACCTATTATATGTGCATGAACACAGCATTTAAATAATCAATATTTGTTTTGATAAATTCAAAAGAGAATATGGTTTTAATCTCTGGTTTGATTATCAACAGGAAGCTAACCATCATAACTGGAGAAGTTATATGCAGACATGTCTGGTGTACCAAAATTATATACAGGCATAAGAGGTAGTCTCTGAAGACAGGTTCCATTATGTATATATTATACTCTCTGTCAATAAACCTTGCTGCAGATACCTTATATTCATTCAGTCTGAAGATATTGCACCTCCATCTTTTAATGATCATCCTGTGGTAAATTTATACACAGACCAAATGAGAGTGATTTTTATGCTGTACCAAGCATGCATATTTAAGAAAAAGGGTGTGTCACCTTTTTTTTTTTGACATTGATGAAGACCTATGGCCCAAAAGGCTTGCAGTCAAAAAATGACAACAGTTGGACCTTGGTTTTCACAAAAGAAGGATTCCACATTGGGAGCTTATCTTGTTTATGCAAGGATATTAAACCCTGCTTACCAAAACTATAGCTAATTAGTTTAAGTAAATCAATTTATGGTTCCAGATAAAACATTTGTGTTCTATAAATACTAATAAAATATAAATACTAAATACAATGTAAATGTTAACTGTTACCCAGTGCTGTTATCCTGAGACACTGATAAATACGACACTGATTTTGATTAATGTACACCATGCATTTCAGTTCCCGTTTGGCATTTGCAAACAAAAATAAGCAAACCATATGAAATATTATTTCTCAGTATGTATGTCATCTTAACTTTCTTTCCAGGCAAAAAATNTAAATCTACACCTTAACAGTTTTAATGTTATCTTCATAATGTGATTCTAAAGACAAAATTCCATTTAAAAGGTTCTGCTTTCCTTCATATGACAAATAAATGCACAAGCAGTAATCTTTAAAGACACGTTTCAGTGCGTCCTAAATTTTAACCTTTATGACTTACCTGTTTTAAAACATGTGTTACACATCGTTTGACATAAATCTTTATGTCTTTTGACTACCATAATCAATAATTGCAATGAATTGTAGTCTCTCTTAAATTTAATTACATTCGTTATATTTGAAGGAAGCATTTCTGAACTATAAATAAGTTGAACTATAAATAGAATATTTGTCAACCATGCAACGTTAATATTTTAGTCGCTGTTGTCAGCTCGCTTTCATATCAAAAATTCACAATGTAAAAATCACATTATACAAATCCTTGGTTTGATACTAAGCCACCAAGATATAGCAATTAATTATCAAAGCTAAATTGCTGTTTAAACAGCATAAATTTAGACAGATTTATGGCCGTCAGCCATGTGAATCCCGGGTGTGAATCTGATTCAGATACAAGTAAACCCTTTTAACGATGTTTCATCGCATATTTAACAAAATATTCAAGACTATAAAGATACAAGTTACTTGTATTTATAAAACAACTCTTAAACAGGCGTCCCGTTTTAGTTAGAGCTGTTGTAACAATCGAGCCTTGAAATTAAACGAGGAAGCACACCTGTACTTCACATCTATTTATATGACTGGTCACGTGGTGGGTGAATTCATTTTCACCTGTAAAGAAGGTAACATCGAGCCGATGGAATGAAACATTCGACTTAAACCAGAGAACCGTAAGGGTTCTGCAATATAATATCCTTAAAGCCTTTGCTCTGTAGTATGAATAAAACATTTTTGGGTTTCAATTAATTCACACATAATTTCAAATTCTATCTGAAACACTAGTCATCTAGTACAGAGTAAATATCTTTCTGACAACATTTAGAAAGAGATCTTCTTACAAATATGGTTTAGCTGTTGAATGTTTAAGAAATTCATTGATTCGTTTCACTTGAATCTAACCTTCACCATTGAACTCAGCACATTGCAGTGTAATTAAATGTCTTTATCTACACTAACTAAACATTTTAGCAGGACAGTACTGTACATCTCAGACATGAATTAGAATAAATACCTGCTGGAAGATTGTACTGTAACCCTCGGACAATTGTCATTTCAAGGTCATTCTCCCCTAAATCTGTATTGCACCTGAAATAGTTTTACATGTACAGTTACCTTGGAAAAATTAAAACCCATCCAATCACTAGAAAATTATTTACTTTAGTTGATACCATGTACCGATAGATAGTGATTTTTTCCTAATAATTCTAATTTTATTTTAAAGTTTAAAGACACACCACACCAAGTGAAACCATTTACTAGGATGAACTTTACCAAATTCAACCACTTACTTACATTTTCATAACCACAGTCCACGGGAATTCAAATAAGACAATAACTCTGATTTTAACATAGTTTTTTTTATTTTATTTTGAATATTCTTTAAACTACAAATTTATTTACAGCTATTACAAACTTGACATTACTGAACAGCAACCTAAATTTATTTAATATAACTAAAACTAAAACTTTATGACGTCACAATGTATTATAATTTACAACCCCAATTTGTGTACTGCAGGCGAAAATTTCTTTATTGTAACTGTCCTGATGATGCCGCACTAACCAGCGAAACTTGTAGACAAAATAAAATAATCAACATGCGATAACTTGGGTGTTGTTGTCTTTGGATGGTATTATTATATTTTAATTTTAAGACAACCGCAGCATACTTAGGTATCCATCCAAGCTACTTTGCCAGCAGTTCCGCTAGAACGTGTTGGTTCACTTTGTACCACTTTAAGTTTAAAGGTTAAATGCAGAATGAGATGAATTTTTATGTTATGAATACTTTCTTTCATATCATCAATTAGATTAATTTTCGGTATTTAAATCTTCTTGAAGGATGTAATTATTTCTGAGCTGATCAAGAAAATAAGACATGTGGTCTATAAATATTTGTGATGTATAAGTATAGTCAAATACATTTACTGTCATCCACATAACTTTATAAGAAGTTTAAAAAGGCCAAAGATATTTCTCCGAAGTACTGGTAGCCCCTGGGGATATATACAGATTATACACGAATACAAATACATGAAATACTTACTTTACTAATGAAAATGTTCTATTTTCATAGTGAAACTTTGGCACAGGATCTTTGTGTTTAAAAGCATTCTTTAATGATTCTAAATCTTTCTGACAGCCTTTTTCCATTTTTTCGAATCTGAAAATGTTGAAACATTTTATATCAGTAATCTACACTTGAGTAAATCTGTACTGACATGAAAATATAATGATGATTACCGGTATATATATGTCTTCCAATTTTTAACAAGATGTGTTTGTGAAACACTATGCCTCTGGTAGCAGCCATGTCTAAAATACCAAATTAATGCTAAAAATTACAATATACACTAGAAATCAAGGTTCAGTAGACATTTGTACTAAGTTCCATTAGATCTATTCACATATAGAATATCATCACTCTTGCATTTGTAATTTACATGCAAAAAGCAAAATCTATACTTTGACCTTTTGACTTCTGTGACCTTGACCTTTGACCTGGCCCTAAGGAAATTTGCATAATGGTATTCAACTTAATATGATCACTATACTGGCCAAATATGAAGGTCCTATTACATCTGATTGAAAAGATGTTGGCAATTTAAAGTAAGTTTTGGAATTTGAACTCAGTGACCTTGACCTCTAACTACTCTATTCATAGATATAATATGAAGCCTTTATCGATTGTAATGAACGAGCTGCAGCAAAATCTAAATTTTGACCTTTTGACCTTTGTAACCTTGACATTTGACCTGACCTTAGTAAAATTACATAATGGTTTTCAGCTTTACATGATCAATACTCGTACCAAATATGAAGGTCCTATCACATCTGGTTCATCATGGTACAAAAGTTATGAGCCTGGTTAAAGTTGTGGACAGAGAGACAGACAGGGCAAAACAATATGCCCAGATCTAAAGATCCTTTAGCATAAAAAGGTATCATTTTTTCCCTACTATCTAAAAGTTTTATGGAAAATTTTCTACTACCTAACTATAGACGTTTTCAGAAATTAGTAAATTTTGGTTATCTTCCCTGATTACGATGGGTCTGCCATTAAGGGGTAGACGGGTACCACAGACAGTACATTACTTACACTGATAAATTATTGAAAAAAAGAAACATTTCCTAATTTTTTTTGTTTTTTTTTTTTTTCATTTTAAGACATGTACATTTTAAAGAGTTTAAATTGAGCTTTTTTATTTTTTCTGTATTTTTTATTTATAAAATTGATAGGAATATCCAGAGAAATATGCTTCAGTGCAAGTAAATCTCATAGCACATTAAAATATTGATATTTCACAGAGTAATCACAAAACCTGAAATGGTAAGTATAATGCCAGGTGTTACTATCCCAATAAACAAGTTGTCAACCTTTCTTGCGAATATACTCTTCATTGTCCCAATATACACAGGTACCTGTATACCCTTTCAAATACGCAAGCTACTCTTTAATCTAACTGAATGTGTAAAAAATCAACAAGTTTTTAAACAAAACTGTATTAATAAAAAGTTTGATTTAAAAAAAAAAACTGATTACAAAGAAATGAAATGTCAAATGAACTTTCGTGGAAAAAATACCCAAATACATTAGTGATTTGTATAGCGAGGTTTACCTGTCTTAAATATAATTAATTCAAATACATAATCTCAAAAAGAATTTTAATAGAAAATGGAAAATAGACGAATCCTCAGGAAGAATTTTAATAGAAAATGGAAAATAGGCAAATATGGCAAAGCGGCATATCAAACAACGTCAGAATACACATATTTGATGTGTATAGCAGGTGTTTCGCTTGAAAAATTTGGAAATACACGAATTTGAAAGGTTGAAATGTCATAAATTTTGAAATGATTTTTTTAAGATTCGTAATCAGTGGTAATTGTAACAATCTAAAGCTTTCAGGGAGCCCCCATTTCAGATATTAAGTTATTCGATCAAGGTAAATATAACACGTATGCAATACACATCACTGACTGAACGGAACATGTAATGACCATATTTGAAGCCGATGGGGGAGCTCCCTTTTCAAAAAGAAAATGTGATTGCTTCATAAATTATGAGAAATGCACATTTTGCAATACACTTAAAGCATTCTAAGCTGATGGAGGACCCTATATTTCAAAATTAGAGCGATACACATAAAACGTTCGTAACCAAATAATGAAACTTGTAAATAAATGAACAGACGGAACAGTAAATAATCAAAATAAAATTTAATCTTCAAAATATCTGTAGATAAATAGATCTTGACTTTACTTGTATTTTTCAATTTTCAAACGACCAAAACCCATAAATAAAAGTTCATTAAGTAAATCACCATCAATCAAAAGCATTGCCAGAGTAAAAAATTCGATATTTCCTATAGACCCTGACGTGACAAACAGAATACAGAATTTTTACAGAAAACATATCCCCTTTTTATTTTTATCTGTTTTTTTAATTTCACAATGACTTATTTTACTCATCCCTAAAAGAAGAAATTTTATTCATAATCTTGAAGGTTTTATGCTAATGAAGTATTTAAAACTGAAGATGGTCATGATGGTGTGTATTTGGAATGAATTACAAACGAAAATATTTTTAACAAAAATAACAAAAAATGCTTTATCAAATATAAATATTTCTTGAAGTTTATTACAAATAATTTTGATTTACTCATTGAGAGATTTATTCCAAATACGTGCACAATATTATAATCAATATTTATGTGTATACCGATGTCGAAAAAAAAATTAAATTAAATAAACAACAACGCTGAAAATTTATTTCTTTAATTTTTAATGTAATCTTGGGCAAAAAGCACTTACTGATACGTATTTTCATTTTCATTTTAGGTACATCCCGTGAATACGGTACCTACGGTACCTACAAACTGCACATTTTCAAAAGCATATTACTACACATAAATGTTAAATATCTGCCTTGAAACTTTTTGTTGCCATTTTGTCATCTTTCATCTTTTCAACGACTCTATTGACATGTTTCTTACCTGGGAAGTAATCAATAAAGCCCGAGTCGGGTTAAATCTGTCTACCTGTGTCGGATTTAGTGTTCCGAATGGAACAAGATGGCGACCCCCAAGATTTCATTTCTGAAAACGTCTATAGTATATATAACAACTATTTGGAATGAATTACAAAAGAAAATATTTTTAACAAAAATAACGAAAAATGCTTTATCAAATATAAATATTTCTTGAAGTTTATTACAAATAATTTTGATTTACTCATTGAGAGATTTATTCCAAATACGTGCTTAATATTATAATCAATATTTATGTGTATACCGATGTCGAAAAAAAAAATTAAATTACATAAACAACAATATGAATATTTATTTCTTTAATTTTTAATGTAATCTTGGGCAAAAAGCACTTATTGATACGTATTTTCATTTTTGATTTTAGGTACATCCCATGTATACGGTACCTACGGTACCTACAAACTGCACATTTTCAAAAGCATATTACTACACATAAATGTTAAATATCTGCCTTGAAACTTTTTGTTGCCATTTTGTCATCTTTCATCTTTTCAACGACTCTATTGACATGTTTCTTACCTGGGAAGTAATCAATAAAGCCCGAGTCGGGTTAAATCTGTCTACCTGTGTCGGATTTAGTGTTCCGAATGGAACAAGATGGCGACCCCAAGATTTCATTTCTGAAAACGTCTATAGTATATATAACAACTATTTGGAATGAATTACAAACGAAAATATTTTTAACAAAAATAACGAAAAATGCTTTATCAAATATAAATATTTCTTGAAGTTTATTACAAATAATTTTGATTTACTCATTGAGAGATTTATTCCAAATACGTGCACAATATTATAATCAATATTTATGTGTACACCAATGTCGAAAAAAAAATTAAATTAAATAAACAACAACGCTGAAAATTTATTTCTTTAATTTTTAATGTAATCTTGGGCAAAAAGCACTTACTGATACGTATTTTCATTTTCATTTTAGGTACATCCCGTGAATCGGTACCTACGGTACCTACAAACTGCACATTTTCAAAAGCATATTACTACACATAAATGTTAAATATCTGCCTTGAAACTTTTTGTTGCCATTTTGTCATCTTTCATCTTTTCAACGACTCTATTGACATGTTTCTTACCTGGGAAGTAATCAATAAAGCCCGAGTCCGGTTAAATCTGTCTACCTGTGATTTAGTGTTCCGAATGGAACAAGATGGCGACCCCCAAGATTTTATTTCTGAAAATGTCTATAGTATATATAACAACTAATAGTATATCTAACAACTAAACTAATTAATCAACTTTCACAAAATTGTTTTTCATTCAAGCCACTTAATTTCACATACCAGGAGGAAATATTTTGTTTTATTAAACCTCACAAAAATTTTCATAATTTTGATTGGATTACAGTAAGGGTGGTGTTTTGGTATACCAGCCCTTTGTTGAGTATACCACTCTTCTGTCGAGTATACTGCCCGCTCTAATTGTACAGTGACGTCATTGACATCACTTGAAGTAGAAATACAGTTATTATGTTCAGTATAATATAACACATGCTGCCTTTAATTTCTGATGGTATACTAGATTACCACACTCAGAAAAGAATATCACCCTCGACTACCGTCTTGTCTCGATTTATTCGACGGCCAAAATTTTCGACACTTTTCATTTTTTCAGAAAAGTCAAAATTTTGATATCTTCAATTTTTCAACCATCTTCAAAAATCGTCTGATGAAAAAAAATCAAAGTTGATTGATTTGAAAGGAAATTACAATAATTATTTCAACAACACTGTTCAGGATGTACAAACATCGTTTTCTTTGTTAATATTATCAGTTCGTTACCTTATATATTCAATAAAATATTTTTCACATCTTTTATTTGAAAAAGATCGTTCCAGACATGAATGGTTTGTTTACTTCCTTGTTCAAAGGGAGATAAATGAAGGTCACTTCCTGTATTTAAAAAAGAAATAAATAAGGAATTTCAAAGCATTTGCTTANTGAATCAGTTGTATTCAGCTATTAATATTAATTTGATTGATGTCTCTCTTGTTATCAAAATGTTCCTAGATCAATCACATGACAATTTGAGCAACTAAACTAGCTTTGATTTCTTGATTTTATTTATTTTTTGATATAGAGGGCCATATAATACAACATGTACACTGCCTAAGTATATGAATTGAAATAGGTATAATTTTTATTTAGGTCTGAAGATTTTTACTCTTAAAGGATCCCATTGTAAATAAGCTTTATAAGCTTTTTATGGGTTATCCTTGATTGAATATTAACTCTCACCTATAAGCTGGAATAAATAAATATTTTACTTTTTAGTGTTGTTTTATGCACACCTATCTATTTATTGAAAATTATGTTGGTATCCAATTTAAATCTAATCAAATAGTACTTGTTCTACATTTTATTTCCAGGTGTATTGAAAACCTTTCATTTCTATAATGAGAGGACAGACATTCAATCTGGAATTACTTTCTTTTAAATCAGAAGAATTAAATATTTCTGCAATATAACAATATACTGTGGATGCACTTTTATTCGTTGACATCAATTTTCGTGGTTTTTGCAAATATCACTATTTCATGGGTTTTTAAATTCGTGATTTCGACATCTATGCATTAGAACTCTATGGAATTAATGCATTTCGTTGGGAACTTAATTTCGTGGTTAGATAGAACCACGAAATCCATGAAAATTGGAACCCAACGAACAATTGTACTTTCACAGTAACTACAATCTCACTCTAATTTGTTGTATGAGATCCTGTTCTAGCTTTTGAAATACTTCATTCCTATCTCCACTAAGTTCACATTCCTCTCTGTTCACTGTTACTGTAGACGTTTCATGGTCTTCAGAAAGTGAAGGAGGTATCTAAAAATAGAAATTAGGCCAATCTAAAAAATAAAGAAATTCAATGGAATTCATGTATCTTATTTACTAATTGTATCATTTCTATCAATTTTTTTCTTTGATATGGCAGTGTCCGTTGTTTTTTTTCTTTGTTTTGGGACAACTCATTTTCTGAAAACCTACCAGCCAGCAAGGAAAAAAAAAAACACACACAGAAAAAAACCAATACTTAACACACATATTATGATTTCCTCATACATAGTATGGGCACTATGTTCCTGAATATATACTGGTGACTCTTATCTTCGTGGTATGTAGCTAGGTAGTAAAGGTTAAAAATAGTTAAAAATTTGGTTGAAATGAACAAAAATACCACGAAGAAGTGTAACCCATGGAGAAGTGCTTCAAGAACCTAAGGGGTAGCCTTTGGTTCATCCTTTTGTTTGTTTGTAAGGTTGTCTTTTTGACATACCCCTCAAGACAAAATAAATGGATATTGAGATAATGAAGCATGTGTCATTTATATACAGCCTGCTGTATTTTGTGGGAACAAGATTTCACAAGATAGTATGTTTTCTCTGCATAACAAATCACTATGACATTGCTATAATGAGCTTATTATGAACACATCACATATAGAGTGGCAGGGTACAACTCCTCATACTGAAAGTTTCAAGACCAAATGTAAATTCATTATATATACAATCAAAAATAAAATCTGTTTTGAAAATTTCCATTTATACCACAATGAAAACATAGAAAGCAGCCACAGCCTACTAAGCTCACCTCGTTGCGCAGCATTGTCACATGTTGCACATGTCAGTAAACAGGAATGGACTACAATCATTCTTTTTAACAGATTCAGTCATGCATAAATTGTAGTTTACAGTCTGCATCCGAAGCATTCATTATTGTTGTCATCCCAAATTGCATCATACATACTGATATGGTTGCTAAGGGACATGTCAGTAAGTGGGAATGAACTTTAACCATTCTACCTAACCAAGTAGCTCATGCGTAAAATGTAGGTCAGAGACAGCATCAGAAGCATGCATTGTTGTTGTAATCCCAAAATGCATCATGCATACCAATATGGTTGATGTGGGCCATGTCAGTAAGCACGAATGGACTTTAACCATTCTTCCTAACCAGGTCGCTCATGCATAAAATGTTGGTCAGAGAGAGCATCCGAAGCATGCATTGTTGTTGTCATCCCAAAATGCATCATAGATACCAATATGGTTTATGTGGGCCATGTCAGTAAGCAGGAATGGACTTAAAACATTCTACCTAAGCAGGTCACTCATGCCTAAAATGTAGGTCAGAGACAGCATCCGAAGCATGCATTGTTGTTGTCATCCCAAAATGCATCATGCATACCAATATGGTTGATGTGGGCCATGTCAGTAAGCGGGAATGGACTTTAACCATTCTACCTAACCAGGTCGCTCATGCGTAAAATGTAGGTCAGAGACAGCATCCGAAGCATGCATTGTTGTTGTCATCCCAAAATGCATCATGCATACCAATGTGGTTGATGTGGGCCATGTCAGTAAGCGGGAATGGACTTTAACCATTCTACCTAACCAGGCCGCTCCTGGTAAAATGTAGGTCAGAGACAGCATCCGAAGCATGCATTGTTGTTGTCATCCAAAAATGCATCATAGATACCAATATGGTT
>MJUU01053366.1:66837-83452 GCA_002080025.1 Modiolus philippinarum
ATCCCAAAATGCATCATACATACCAATATGGTTGATGTGGGCCATGCCAGTAAGTAGGAATGGACTTTAACCATTCTACCTAACCAAGTCACTGATGCATAAAATGTAGGTCAGAGACAGCATCCGAAGCATGCATTCCAGTCATCATCTCAAAGTGCATCAGGCATACCAATATAGTTGATGTGGGGCATGTCAGTAAGCAGGAATGGACCTTAACCATTCTTCCTAACCGCACGCGGACGCCGACGCTAGGGGTATCACATAAGCCCCCCTCACTTCGTGAGGTGAGCTAAAAAGTTACTAGTAAGCAGGAATTGGATATGTGAAGGACAATACTCCAGCATGTGAATCGGAGTTGTTGTACAAAGCACCATAGTAAGTTTCAAACTACACATTTAATTGCTAGGAGCAGAACAGGAAGAAAAATGCTGTGTTCAAGAGTAAGGACCTACAGACAGATGGACGGACAAGAGTTAAACTGTATTACCCCTTACATGTACAAAATGTACCTTCGAAACCTGGTTATAAAAATTAAATCTGACAACATGAAAAATTTTTCAAGTTTAAGTATACATGTAAAATTAAATAGTGTACACCATGAAATACTATCAAGCCTCATTATTGGATGAAATCAAACACTAGAGTGATTACTTTCAGTCTCTAGAGATGGTTTCAATACAAAATTACCACACCAGGACACTATTTCACATGACATTCTTTTGGCTTACATTCATTCATCAGAATAAACACCAAATTTCTTGGATACATAAGATGTACTTTGCTTTTCATTAAAACATCAACATCCTTTTTGATGTGTAGACTAGTCACTTTTTCATTGATCTCATAGGAAACAAAAGTTTTTAAAAAATTACTGTCCTTCAACAGTAAGGTAAGACCAATTTTATTGGCCATTTGGCTACCCATTCTATAGATTGACAACTAAATTGTTGTTAAAAACTGTAGAATTGATTCACCAATTGAGAAGCTGATACTCACCTCTGGAACTTATCTTTAGTGTGTTTGGCTGTTGAGCATATTGAAGTATTTTCATATTTAATAATAGCCTTCCTAAATGTGGGAAATTCCTGTTTTTAATTTTGCAAAGACTTTGCATCACTTTTATGTAAATACATGTAGATTATGAATAAAAATATAAGTAAATGATATTTAGTTTAACAAATTTTGATATGCCCACAATGATTTAATCATGCATATCATTTTGAGGGAGAAAATGTGAAACCCCTGTTTTATTGATGGGAGATAATTTTTTTGTTGTGTTCTATTACCTCTCTTGGAAAATTTATTATCTCCCATAAACAAATAACTATTTTGTGTTTTATACTAAAATAACACTAAAAATGATTTTAAATGCTCACACTGTAACAAAATTCATCACCTAACACAGAAGTTGCTGAGGTAAGTATCAATTGATCAATTTTTTTAACCAATTCTATAGTTTTTCAACAGCAATGAAGTTGTCAAACTGTAGAATTTGTAGCCAAATGGCCAATAAAATTGGTCTACGGTTACTCTTGAAAGACTATAACACCGTCAATGGCTTTCAAACCCAATGATACTTTGATTTTCTTAACACCTTTGGTTGGAGACAAGAAACATTTATTAAATAGAGTTTAGCTGATATTGTCATTAAAACTTTATACATTATGTTCAAGTTCTCCTTTAGGCGGACAAACTTAAATATAGGTTTGCCAAAATAAGCAGCGGTAATTTGATGGGCAAAAAAGGGGAAAGTGTCTGGTATTACATTTTTATCCTTTGACCACCTAAGTGCCCACATCTCACTATTTTATAACGCCAAGTTTTCTTACATTCGACTTGATGAGTGCCCTGTGTTTGTCTATATGTTGTAGTTGTCCACTAGCTTAAGACACTAGTGCTTTTGTCGGGCAAAGGATGACAGTGATTGTAAGAGCACTTTGCCAGTTTAATTCATGTTTGTTGACAATCCCGCACCCATGACCAAGAAAGACATGGATGTAGCGTTGCTCGACAATTAGCAAAGAATTCCGCTTAAACCGGTGCTAGGGGCCGTCTTGAACTTACTATGAGGTATGAGCAAAGCTCATTGTTGAAGGCCTCATGGTGACTTCAAGATGAAGAACAACAATAAAAGCGTTGTTCCTTTGTTTGTTTTTTACCATGTATTTGTAGAGACTTTGTCTCATGTGCATTTGCTCCACATCCTTTTATTCACCATACACTATTTCCAGTGATACTTCAAATAATTCATGCACCTCTTGTGCTCTCAAGTTTTAAGTTTTCCGCTAAACATGTTTTTTTTCTTCGGGGGAATATTTTGCAAGGGAAAGAAACTATTTGCGGTAAAGTGTTATCTCCGGTATATCAAAATTTTGCATTTTTTGACGAAACGGAAAAAAAAATTTGTGTTTGTTTTCACAACAAAACCGGCAAAAACCTACCCGCATGCAAACAGAAAACAGAGAAAAACATATTTTTGGCCTAACTGTAATTTATTGCCTGGTCACATCATGATTTTTCCAACATGTCCTTTTTTTAGTATGTGCCAATACATATTTACATAAGTTCTTGAGGGATGTAAAATGAGAAGAGGGGAGACAACTTTGATTTCATTTCCAAAATTTCAATGTCAATGAATTTCATTATTATCATACATAAAGGGGTTGGGTAATCCAATTTATCGAAAAAATATATGTATTTTTTGCTCTACCAATAACTTCTATTAAATCCAGAATTCATTGTCAAACAATTCTTGCCTTGACATTAGTAATATGTAATGACCATTTATACTTCTCTTCAATTCTTTTTAAGAAAATATTCTAAGAATAAGTAGTGCCAGTACAAGAGAATTGTTTTATCAACCTATGGAAAAAAGGATCAGTACATTCACTTTATAGATTATGTAGTACAGATTTTGAATTTCCTATGCTATTCAGATCTTGGGTTTTATACAGCATTCCTTTGTAATATTTTTGATCCATTACACCAGATTATTCAGTCATGAAAAGCTTAAATTGCTCATTTCAAGTGGATTAGCAAGATTTTGTTACATGGTAGATTTTCCTTCCATCTGAAAGTAGCCAATAAAGTCTCCATGTTAAACTGAGGTAAAAGTCAGGAGAACTTGCTAGTTTTAAAATGTGAAATTAACGAGGTCCATAACCTATCAAAATTTTTAGCTCAATTTGTTCCTTTACCAATGAATGCTCTTTCCATTTATAGTATCAATTCAAAATCATAAGATTTTATAAATTTCACCTTACTACATCCTTAAATACAATTCAAGACTTGAAAACAAATTCTTACAAACCTGAGACATGTCGACAGGTAAACCTGACTCGGCTGCTACTATCATTGGTTCAAAACCCTGAAATAAATATCATAACAAAATTTTACTCATTTGATGTGAAACACTCATTATTTTTGGCAATACACATTATTCTAATTAACCAATTATTTTACAAAAGACTTATTGATTCAAATAGAAGTTCTAAGAAGCTAAAATACATGTAACTGACTCAACATCTTTAACTACTGAAAAGAATCCAAACATCCAGAACAAATTAGAAACATATTTCACAACAAGTATTGGATGATCATGAAATTTCTCATATCCAGTTGAAAAAAATCTGAAAGTGTTTGAAAGCGTGGTTTTAAATATTCTAAAATCAAAATGTGCAAAATTTCACAACTAATGTGAAGTTGTAGAATTTGTTTCTCTATTGACCAAAGGTACAGTAAAGAATTTTTGGCAGGAAATAAACTGAGACTCTCTCTGTATAAGAAGAAATGTTTCCACATAAGTTGGATGTGAAAATTTAATAGAAACAAGAGCTGTCTCCAAATGGCAGCCAGTTATATCCCCAATCATTGAACCTTGAATCAATTTGGCAAGTGCAATTTAAGTGTGTGTGGACACAATACAGCTGTGGACACAGTACAAATGTGGACACAATACAAGTATGGAAACAATGATATACCTCCCCTTTTTCAAGGAAATAGTTAAAAACGAATTATCTCCCCTTCTAAATCAGAGAAAGAAACCATATTACTTCATGCACATCTTCAGTTCAGGTGATGTACTACAACTGTGTACCATTTCATCAAAATCCAGCGACTTCTTCATATATTGAAAAGAAAGATTACTAAATCATTTATTCCTTATTTGACTTACTCTGATGAAGCAGCAGTTTGTCTCAAATACATTGACTCCATGTCCTGTCATTGAGATAGCTGCAATACTGTTTTTACTCATAATATTTTTAATGAGCAAGACTATTAAATGACTATAGATTGTTTCTCAATAACTTGGCACACACATATTGGTAAATATAACTTTTTTCATCGTAAGTTGAATGAAATTTTCTTATGTAAAACCTTCTCACGCCAATGTATAATACAACTCAAAATAAAAACTTACCTTTGAAATTCTGATATACTTCTTAGCCAACTCTATATCATTATTTTTCTTGGCTTTCAAAGCAGCATTCCTGTATTCATTCATTCTCTCTGTCAGAAAATGGGCTGTCTGCTCACCTCTGGTAGAGGGACTTCTTTTAAAAGCTTAATGTAAAAAATAAAATGCTTGAAACCTAAGTGGTAGAGTATCTTCAAATGCTAAATGAAATGATAGTACATTTATAAAAGGAATTAATCAAGACCTAAAAGGGTAGAGTGAACCATCTTTTGAAAACAAAATAGCATTAGAATTCAATTTTGATCTGAAAGTGTTCGTTTGTATCAACCTCACATCTCAAATTCATGATCAAATATCATCAAATTACTGTTCTATGTAACAATGACTGTTAAAACTGAATATTACATTGTATATCAAATGACTTACTCTCACCTGCAAAACTTTCTATCTTTTTGTAGAATTTTGTCAAATTATATTTTAACATCATTAAGGAGGTTCGCTCCTCATGTTTTGGGATTTCTGTCAGATTTTCGGAATCCTCGGGTTTATCCATTTAAAAGCATTATAATTTTTTGCCCATTGACGCCCTTATTTTTGTCCATAATTTCATTTTATACATCTTTATGAGCATTCTGTAAAAATTTCATTGAATTCTATTTATTCTGTCACATTCACTCTTGGTCAAACCTTGTTAATGTTAATCTATGAAAAATCAGAGGAGTTCAGTTTCCCGCCAAATTTTCAATCACTTAAATCTCAAAAACGAGGTCATCAACCTATCAATTTTTTTCACTTAAATTACTTCTTTTTGAATTTTCTAACAAAAAATCATGTTTATTTGAAATCCTATTAATTTTCAAATGGAGTAGCAAACCTCCTTAAGTGAATTAATTCTTCATTGTTTAAAGGCATACGATACAGTTACAGGGGAGATAATAACGTTGTTATGCGGAGTGGTAACGTTTTCCTGATTTTCGTGACGTCGTTCAAAACATGGTCATGAATTCGCGGGAAAAGGATAGTATTAGTTTGAAACGTAACACATACCAGTTTTTCATTACAGCGAAATGCACTATCCAGGATCTTACTCACAACCAATTAGATTTATATACAATGTAAAATTTTAACAACGCTTTTTATTGTATTCACAAAAAGGTCTTAAACTTTACACCTAAATAAAACACACCAGGTATTTCGATAAAGCAGCCACGGAGCATATTGTTCTGTGTGTGTTGTATCTTGATTTTTCCTTTGATGTTATGATGAATATTACACGGAGTTCCGTTTGCTCCGTGAGATTTTATCATTTAACATGATACAACACACACGGAGCAATATGCTCTGTGGTATCTTTATTGGGATACCCGGTGTGTAAATGTCATGGTATGGTGGAGGTTCCGTAAAACTTTGAAATGTACTGATGCAACGTGGGCTGTATATTTGAACAAGTCGCACAACTGTAGACGTCGCATTGTGAAGGTGTAGCGACTAAGTCACTACTATACAAAGTAAATACACCAGGATTGATTTGATTCATAAGACTTCCATCTGGTTAAATAGTTGGTAAAATGTTCGGCCTATCTTCTGTACCTTCTAGGATAAATGTATGTTGTTTTCATTTTTTTTTTATTTGGTCCTTTATTTACGGTAATTCAGGTTACAATTTTACTATCCTAATTTTCCGTGCAGTAAGACTTGAATAAAAACACTAAATAATGGAACTAGAGAAACTCGTGAATAGGAGACAAAGTTTCCTAGCAGACAAACTACAAATAAACATTATGATTATTCCTTTGATAGATTAATCAACACGAGTCACTAGAAACTCCCCTTCTTCAGCCAATGACATTCTACCATTAACTGGTCCTTGCGCGTAACTGGCCGAATGTTATTTAGACACTCAACTGAATATACATAAACGGACACAACATCGTTGTATGTATGGATCATCCAAAGATAGACCCCACTTTCAAATATACATTTATCGTCTTGCACCATGTGAGACCATTACTAGAATTGACAAAAAAATTAACATGCGAAAACCAATAATTGACAAATATTTGTGACACTAACTTGCGATACTCTACCACTTGGTGAACTTATGCAAATAGAACAACGAAAAAATCGGCGGGTAAAAATGACGGACGTTATACCGAGAGAAATACAACGCAACGTCATTTACCGCCAAAATATTATTTTGTGGTAATTTTTTTAAAGTTTTTCTCAAATATCTTAAAAACTAGCACATGGACCCCCTATTTTCTCCTTGGCTTTCAGAAGAATGTCACAGAGAGAACAAATTGCCAAATTATGAAGGAAAAATCAATAGTCAATTTTTTTTTATATCTGGATTTCAATACATGAATATAGCTATAATCCAGCATTACATATACAAAAACACCAAATAATGGATATATCGGAAGTTGTTAATATGTTTTATCATAATCCCATTTAAAGGCGATAAAATGAGCAACAGAGATCAAAAACAGAACTGAAATAGCCCAGGTACTTTGAAAGTTACAACCATTTAAAAATTTACATGAAAAACGCAAATTATTGGGTTTTACCCCAAAATTAGCTATTTTCAACGTTAAATATCTCAAAAAGTAAGACATGAAGGTATGTTTTTCTTTGCATATTTGGAATCCTCATATCAAAATTAATATTATATTGGATTTTCATGAAAAAATCAATATGGGATCTATACTGTATCGTATGCCCTTAAGTAATGAAATACAAAAAATACCAAAGTTGCATAAAAAACAGTAAATTTTGTTATGCTGTACACATGTTTCACGGAGTAACCCCTCATCAGCAGCATTAAAATCAAAAAGTATGGAAAGCCATACCTGTAATCCAAAAGTAGTCCGAAAAGAAGTACAGTGAAACTTGATTTAAGAGGTCACCTTCAGGAAGGAGTAAATCTGGCCTTTTAAGAAAGGTAGCCTTTTAAATGAGGTTTTAATTTATAGGAAATATACTACAAAGGGAACTATGAAAAAGTGTCCTTTAAAATGAGGTGGCTGCTTATTCAAAGTGGCCGCTAAGGCAAGTTTGACTGTACTCATTTCCAAAAATATCAAAATAGGAAGCCAAATCCAGTACCAAGGACATCTACCGAGTGCCATACACGGAATGAAGCCTCAGTATTTTTAAGTGGTTAGAATTTTGATAAAAACAGTAAATTTCTAAATCACGCAAGGTAAAATTTTCATATCAGACAAGTCTGACTATTGGGCTGGTGAATACCCTCGGGGACCTCTGGTCCACCAGCAGTGGCATCGGCCCTGAATAGTTCAAAACAAGGCGATTCTGATTACAGAATATATTTTCTCAAACATGTTTATGTTCAGATTTATATTATCTGCCATTACTGAAACTTTTGTAAAATTGGTAATCATCCAAAGTCAAGTCAAAAGGTGAAGGACATGGACTTCAATCACATCACTTTGGTATAAACTACAAAATTTGAATTACTAAAAATAAACCATTTAGTGCAATACCTATGAAACTAAATATAAAATAGAAGAATTTGTTGGTATTGGTTCTGATTTAGCTATAAACACATATCTATATATCAAAATGTAAAACAGCATTCAGATTTGTCATATATGCAGTATGGATGTACATTGTTTGATTACAGCCACATTTCATATACACAATGTAGCACTTTAACCAGTTTATTTAATGGGCAGCCCTAGACAGGTCAGTAGACATCATAGTAACAAGTGTAGAAACAGAAATGCCTCACCTATATATGCATTTCTTTAACAAAATAATTAGTAATGGCTACATGACAGGTTCCAGACTGGCATGTGCACACCTAGATGTAATGATAGATCAAATAAGATGACTGTAACAGAGAAATGATCATAGTCAATGGACCATGAAATTGAGGTCAAGGCTACATGACAGGTGTCAGATTGGCATGTGCCTACCTAGATGTAGCATCAGACAAAATATGATGCCTGTAAGTATTCTAGTTAAAGAGAAATGGTCAAAGTCAATCAACCATAAAATTGAGGTCAAGGCTAAATGATAGGTGTCAGACTGGCATGCAACCACCTAGATGTAGCAATAGACCAAATATGATGACTCTAGGTATCATAGCTACAGAGAAATAAGTATTTTAAGAAAAGTTCAAAGTCAATGAAACATTGAGGTCAAGGCTACATGACAGGTGTCAGACTAGCATACACCCACCTAGATGTAGCAATATATCAAATATAATGAATCTAGGTGTTCTAGTTACAGAAGAATAAGTATTCAAATAGAAAAGTGATCAACCTCAATGAACCATAAAATTGAGGTCAAGGCTACATGACAGGTGTCAGACTGGAATGCGCCGCCTAGATGTACCAATACACAAAATATAGTATGTCTATACATTACAGTGCCTCAGAAATTGACTTGAATGTAAAACTATGTTGCAAAATTTACAAAGTCACTGAACTATGCAAATGAGGTTGAGGTCAATGACAAGTGGCAGACTGGCATGCACCCACTAAGATACATCAATACACTTAATATAATGGATCTACGTATTACAAAGCAACTTGAATGTGAAACTAAGTTGCAAATTTTAAGATGTTGCATAAAAGTAACATACTTTAAAAGTTATTAATGTTTTAAGAAAGTTTACGATGCAGCCGTTGCTGCCGGACAGTAATACCAATGTCTCGCTTTCAGCGACTTTTGTCACAGACCAGACAAAACAAAAAACAGCAGTCAGCTGATAAGTTTTAAAGAATTCAATGTGAATCCATTCAAGACACATGGGTTGGTTGCAAAAAGGAGGATTTATACTGCAACCTCTCTATTCGGGTAAGTAATCTACATTGATTGTTTAAACATAAGTGATATACAGTTACTGACTGTATTATACTTTCTTAATGATGTCAACTATGTACTTCAGAAGAAATAGTTTCATGACACTGCAAGAAAGCAGATTCAAGTCAACTTCATGATGTCCAGTCACCTTTTCACTATAAATTCTATCAAATTGCAGTATAAACAAAATTTTAGTACAATGCCTTGACATAAATGTAACATAAGAGTTTGGCAAGAAACAGTGAAAATGTTCACCAAAGGATTACAAGTTTCTACGGCTCATCCTTATATGACATTTATGTCAAGTCAATGTACTGTAATTGTCCATGTATTTCCAACATCAGCATCAGGATGTAAGCAAGAGGGATGCAAGCCTTTACATACCTATTTACACTATTGAATATACAAAGAATATTTCTGTGTATTTTTCCTTGGTTTACTGATTATTTCATAAATTTCAAGTTTTCATGCTTTGATGCAATGCAATATAAGGCTGACAGCTGATGTCTTTGAGAAAAACATGCTAAACAATTTTATTAAATATTGAACATTTTAACAAGGCAATTGTGCAAAATTGTTTGCAGAAGAAAACTTTTGAAGATAATACTGGTTGTACCAATTTTCATCATGAAACCCGTCTGACAACATGTAGCCTATATTAGAGATATTCAGCAAAATTGATCTTTCAACAACACACAACTCATCCCTAACATAGAAATGTAAAAACAAGGCTCAATCAAATTAATATCATTTTTTTTCTAATTACAACTTTTGGATTAACAGTCTGCAGATATGTACATTAAGTGGACCTAATCCAGCCATATAAAAACTCAGTTTGAACACATAAATCTGGAATTGATATCGTTGTTTTCCGTTCTTTTTGATACGGTTGACCAATTTCCTAATTTTAATACTTTTCAAAATTACATTAAACTTTTTGTGTTTTTATTGTTAGGGACATAATAAAGGCTCATTTGCAAAGAATAAAATTGATTTCTTTGACAGGTTTCATGATGATATTGAAATTAACAGGATATAAATTGGATACTTATCTCATCTTGTTCCTCTGAGGTTTCAGCTACTGGAATGTAATTCATAACATTTTACACAGTGTAGTATAATGTATTGTGTATGTAAATTCTACAAAATATTTAAGGAGGTTGGCGCCTCATGTTTTGGTATTATTTCTGTCATATTTTGGGACTCATCTGCTTTTATCCATTTTAAATCATAATTTTTTTAATAATGGACCCCCTTATTTTTATCCATTATTTCATTATTTATATCTTTATAAGCATTCTGTAAAAATATAATTTTTGTCCTATTTAATTTGTCATATCTATTCAAAATCAAACCTTGCCTTTGTTAAACCCCAAAAAAATTAAGAGAGGTTAAGTTTCCTGCCAAATGTTTTTATCACTTTAATCTAAAAAAAAAAGACAATCAGCCTATCACATGTGTTTCTAACAAAATATCACATTATTCTGAAACCCTTTTTTATTTCAAATTGAGGAACAAACCTCCTTAAATGGTGACTATATATATAAACTAAACTATTAAAATGAATGTATTTTTAACAACAACAGTTTACTTACAAGGTCTGGCTTTCTGAGTTGTATTACTTGGTGATTTCTGAGGCATTGTAGGAGACTTCGGTGGTGGCGTCTGCTGCTGTTGCTGTTTCGCCAACTTCTGTGGGGATGGTGCTGCAGGTTTAGCTTGGCCCATCCCTGCAGGGGCAGGAGATTTCTGTGGAGACTCTCCAGTGGAAGTCGATGAAGGAACAGCTTTTGCTGGAGAGGATTCTGTTGGGAATGGTGCATATCCTGAAAAATATTTATTGCTATATAAAGATATAATTCTTGTTGCATAAAATAAATCTATTGAAATCAGCCAAGTACAAAAAAAAGAAATGTGTTATTTTCTTGCTTTTTATAACTTAAAACAAAGTAAAGGGTTATACAGAAAATTGTAAGTTGTCTGTCCATAATTTTTGCAAAAGCAATTTTGCCTTCATGGTTTGCTGAATTTCCATTAAAGTTTTCCTGAACATAGCACATCATCTGCAGACTGCAGATTTGTATGAAAAAAATTAATAATGGTCTGGCATAATCAAGGACAGATATTTTCTTGATGGTCTATAATCAAGGGGAGATCATTGAACTTAAATTTTGTGTTGTTCTAACTTATTTGCTATTTTCAACCCATAAATAATTGTCTCATTTACATTTATCACATATCCTTCCATTAAATTCTGAAATAGTCAGAGCAGATTATCAATCTTTATGAGACTTAAAAATACTACAATAGATATGCACATGCTAGTTTTATTTTCAGATTTTCAGGAGCTTATTTATCATGCTGACTAATTTGTCAAGTGCTGAAGAGTGGTCTCCCTAAATCAAACTACATATAAAATGAATATACGATCAGCTTCATAATAAATTTCAAATGGTTAACAAATGAATATGATCCCCGTGATGTAATGCAATAGACCATATCTAAGTTCCAGTATTTAGATTCACCAATTGTTGTTTGTCCACCTAACATCACATACATATGTAACCAAGAATGCATTTCAAAAATATAATTTCATGACCTTTAAGGTTCTATGACGTTTGATATGTGGTCTTGCAAATCCTGATAACAGAGCTCAGATATTTTCTACTGATGGCTCTTCATTGCCCTATTTATTGAAATACTTGTAATTTCATTTAACATACCTGGAGGACAGGGTAACTCTTCCAAATTAACATACCTGGAGGACAAGGTAACTCTTCCAAATTAACATATCCGGAGGACAGGGTAACTCTTCCAAATTAACATATCTGGAGGACAGGGTAACTCTTCCAAATTAACATACCTGGAGGACAGGGTAACTTTTCCAAATTAAAAATACATGGAGGACAGGGTAACTCTTCCAAATTAACATACCTGGGGGACAGGGTAACTCTTCCAAATCAACATACCTGGGGGACAGGGTAACTCTTCCAAATTAACATACCTGGAGGACAGGGTAACTCTTCCAAATTAACATACCTGGGGGACAGGGTAACTCTTCCAAATTAACATACCTGGAGGACAGGGTAACTCTTCAAGATAAACATACCTGAAGGACAGGGTAACTCTTCCAGATTAACATACCTGGAGGACAGGGTAACTCTTCCAAATTAACATACCCGGAGGACAGGGTAACACTTCTAAATTAACATACCTGGAGGACAGGGTAATTCTTCCAAATTAACATACCTGGAGGACAGGGTAACTCTTCCAAATTAACAGCTCTTCCTGCTTTATGTGCTTTAATGGCATCTTGGTATTGCTGTAAATATATTACAATTACAAGTAAGGTAAGATGATTTCAATATTGGATTAGGTATCAGATTTTCATCAGAATAGCTGGAATGATTGTTGGATTTAAACATCGCATGAATATAATTCTAAGTAGAAACTGAAATTATGAAGCATTTAGTTTACAAGGGAATAATATTTCTACAATATTCATGAAATAACCCTTTTATTTTTTGTCAATGTCCGAGATATACAAATAATTGATTTTTAAATGTCAACTGTGTCATATTTATAAAGCAATTCTCATGAGTAAAATACACTAACATAACATTGTTCCCATAACAAATATTCAGCTACAATACAATGATGAATTTTAATCAATTTTCTCCTGATATCCATTTATGATTTATAAAATAAAACTGATAACTAGAGCTGTCGCCGAACGGCAACCAATTATGGCCCCGCTCAAAGAACCTATGGCATGTGCAAATTTAAGTGTGTGCGGACACAATACAGGTGTTGACACAGTACAAGTATGGACATGATGATATACCTGCCTCCTTTTTCCCCAAAAAGATACAAGTGAAATTCTTAGTAAAAAAATCATTTCTATGGATACTAGGCAACCTCTCTGTAAAGTTTCATCCAATTTGAGACACTATGAATTTTCCCACCTTTTTCCAGTTTAAGTTTCCATGGCAACAGCAGCCAATTTGAAAAGTTCTGAAAACCAAAATCTTTTCTATGGGTGCTATGCAACCTTCCTTCAAAAATTTCATCTATTATGAGGCACTTTGAATTTTCCCGCCTTTTTTCAGTTTCCATGGCAACCGCAGCCATTTTGAATATTCCAAAAGATGTGTGTGTTTGCATCTACTTATTGTAAGTTGGATTCCTTTGAAGTAGTTTGAATTTGCTTGCAAAGTGTCTGAAAAAAAACAAAAGTTGCATTTTTTATTCTTACGGACGGACAAACGGAGGAACGAACGAATGAACGGACACACAGACAGACAGACAAGGGCAAAAAAATACTTTCAGTCGCAGGGGCATAAAAAAAACAACATATGTTCAATTTTGACTAATTTTTTATTTAACTTGATCACCCAAACACAACTAGATATATGTTTTCACACATTTTGATCACAAATCTCATAAAAGATTTTTTCTTTGTTTGATGGAAACAAAACTATTTATTTTTCAGTTTGTAAGTACTCTCCCTGTAGACATATGAGTGATACCAGACTGCAATAACTTAATCTTAAATAATATGTTAATATAATCGGTTCTTACTTTCACTATTCTGCCATGTCGTCTGGCCTTTGACCCTTCACCAGCTGCCTTAGCCTCTGTTTCTGCTGATTTATATTTTTCCAATCTCTGCTCAAGTGCTTCTAATACTGTTTTAGGAGCTTCTGGAGCTTTAAATGCTTTTCTTGATTCTATAAATAATACATAACAATGTCTAGAGTAGAATTTAAATTTATCAACTGCTTTCATGACAGTTTGACTTTACATTTTATATTCATATAACAACTTAACAATTAATTCTAACCTAAGAACAGTTTGGTCATCATCAGTATGTTCTCACAACAAACAAAAATAATTGCAACCCATACAGTCTAATTTGCATTGGTCATATGATCTATCCTTAGCAATGACACAGTTGTTTTCTAAGTTATTAATGTCAGCAAATTTCCCCAAAAATCATTAAGTTATAAGGACTACATTTGGAAAATTTTATACTCTTAAAAATGATTGGATCTGTTTACACAGTACATAAGCTCCTTTGCGGTTTGTTATGTTTTAATAGGTCATACCATTTCACATTATCTATATATATGTCAAAATCTCAAGTATTCCTTCAATACATTCTTTTTTTCAAATCTTAATTCAAGAATGCAGCCTTTAAGACATAAAGATAATAAAAAATTTCATCATTCGGTCCACAAAGGAAATTAAACAGTGAAAAGAACTGGTACTAGTCAGTTTGTCTTGCTTCAAAATTTGACAACAAGATAAGATGAAGATCTCTTTTCTTCTACTACAGCACACTTCAATCAAACATAGTTACATATTACCTCCTTTCAGAAGACACAAACCTTCAGCAGATGGAGGAGGAGTGTCATCTTCTTCACCAGCTCCTTGTTGTACAGACTGTTCTGTTCTGGATGTTGGTTGTACTGATGGTGCCTGTTTCTGTGTACTGCCTGTAATACAGCATCTACATGATGAAAAGCCACATCCTTAAAGTCCATAGATATAGAGAATGAAACACTTTTGAGAGCTCCGTCCAAGGAAACAATCAGACATTTACTGAACATCACCATGGACTTTTTATGCCATGTGACCTCATACTAAAATTTTAACACAGTATTCTGAAGTGAAGTACGGTGCTGTTTTGAATGTTGCTTAATTAAGGTTAACAGAAATAGAAATTCATACCACAAGTCATTGGTCAGTTTAAACATCATGATTGAAAGGAACCCATTACTATAGCGAAAATAACAAGTAAAGACCCTAAAAGATGTCTCGCCTGTCCCTGCTGGGCTCTAAATTAATGTAAAATCTAAGTGAGCTAATCAGAAAAGTGAACATGCTCACTAGACTGTGAAATTGAGGTCAAGGACAAAAGTTACCTGCCAGACTGACATGTACTACCTAAGACCAACCTACATACCAAATATTATTAACCTACCACTTCTAGTTATTGAGAAATGGACTTAAGCAGAAAAACTTAACGTGGCCACTAGACCGAGAAATTGAGGTCAAGGTCACATGACATTATGTCCGTCAGGTAACACTTGATTAGTACTACCACTGGACCAAATATGATGTTCCTACATAAAAGGGTTTTCAAAATATCCTGTATTTAGTTAAAGTTAACACCGTCGCCATCGTCATACTTTGCACGCCTATGTCTCGCTTTCCGTGACTTTCATCGCGGGCGAGACAAAAAACTCTGATTTACCTGGTGATGGTGGTGGTGGGGGCATCTGTGATAAATCTATAGGTTGTCCTGCCTTCAGTGCTGCCAGTACACTATCAAATTGCTGTCAATGAAAAAACACAAAATTCAGCTTTGGTGTAAAAGGAAGTTATCTGATAAATATCTCTATTCTACACTAGCATTGACAGTCAAGGTAGAAAATGTTGTACCAATCATATTATCTGCTAAGAAACATGCCTGTTCACCAGCATGCAAAATTTTGAAACAGCAAATCATCGGAGAGATGGCAGCCATCTCTGTGGGCCCCGCCGTAATAAGTGCAAATTAAAGTGTGTGTGTACAAAGTACAAGTGTGGACACAAACAAGTATGGACACAATAATATAATCTCCAAGAAATAAACAGAATGTAGAAGGTCAAAGGTCACCAATCATAATTCGTGACATGTAACCTTGAAGTGATCTATCTTCATGCCAAATGCAAAAAGCCTACTTCAAAAGACAAAAAAGTTATAGCCCGGACACGACTTTTCCTTAAAAAACCAATAATCTGACCTTGATGACAAAGTTCAAGGTCAAAGGTCATAAATCATGGTACATGACACATTGTCTTGAAGTGATCTACCTACCTGCAAAATATCAAAAACCTATCTCAAAAGACAAAAAAGTTATAGCCCAGACACAACTTTTCCTTATAAAACCAATAATCTGACCTTGACGACAAAGTTCAAGGTCAAAGGTCATCAATCCTGGTACATGACACATCGTCTCAATGTGATCTACCTACATAAAAAATATCAAAAGCCTATCTCAAAAGATGAAAAAGTTACAGCCCAGACACGACTTTTCCTTATAAAACCAATAATTTGACCTTGACGACAAAGTTCAAGGCCAAAGGTCATCAATCATGGTACATGACACATCGTCTCAAGGTAATCTACCTACATGCAAAATATCATAAGCCTACCTCAAAAGACAAATAAAGGGCTACGCCGAGCGCAGCATGATACGACCGCAGCATGTCGTTCACTGAAATTTGAAAAAGTGTAATTTAAAGTGAGTATGGACATAGGAAAGAGCTTGACACAATAATTAGATGGACGCAATAAGGAGATTGACCGAGTAATTAGCT
>MJUU01053366.1:106675-122434 GCA_002080025.1 Modiolus philippinarum
CAGAGGCTCCCAGGAGCCTGTATCGCTCACCTGGCTTTCAGTTGCCACAATCAAGGTAACATTGCAAGTTAAACAGTTGATCTTTAGTTTCTCAAACTTTCGTAGCTCAAACACTTCCAATATTTTGAACTGTTTTTAAAGTCTGATCATGTCTTACTATATTTCTTTGTTGGGCTGTTTTGACAAAAAACGTTCTTGCTAAGGACCACTTTCAAACCAGTTTTGAAGCTGAGACGTCATTTTGTAAATGGCAGTCAACAAACAATTTTCAACATCGGTTTTAAGTCGCAACATCAAATATCTACTTGGAAATCAAATCTCATTGAAATTGGACAATGTTGAATTTTCCCACCTTTTTTGACGGCCATTATAAAAATGGCGGTCAACGAACAATTTTTAACATCAGTTTTGACCCAGTTGNGCCCCTTTTTTTTAAAACGGGTGGGGCCACAATGACCAAAACTTACCCAAGCATTCCTTTTGTGCCAAGGAACATTGTGTAAAAATTTCACAAGGATTGATCATCTGGAACTTAAGTTATTGGCCAAAAACAAAAGTGTCTACAGACGACGACGACAACGACAACGACGACGACGACAACGACGACGACAGCACCATACCATTATACGACCGCAAAAATTTTTGCGGTCGTATAAAAACAAAGGAAAAACAAAAAATCAATAAAGGAAAAAAAAGAAACAAGTACTGATAGTTGTCTTTTAAAAGTTGAGCAGAAGTTCAGTCTTTATTTTAAATCACTAACTGCACAAGTGATTGTTTTTACATTATATGATCCTAATTGGTACCTCAATCCACAATCTATTGATAAACTTAAAAGCAAACGGAAGTAATCAGCTGATTGAAAATTCACATTGCTCTGTTGAAAATACACATTACTCTGTTTAATTTAAGTAGAGAGTCAAAATCATTCTGCAAGATTTAATCACTGCATTTGTGATGTTTAAGTATTAAGGTGTATATAAATTAACAGGTTATTTATTCAGCTTGTCTGTCAGCACATGTCGAAAGGAAGCAATCAACCATGTAAACTAAATGACCGATAATTGACCATTTGTTTATAAAATCAATAGCAGACTGTCACACATGTTGAGTTTTAACATTCTTTATTGCTAAGATAGCTATCACCATGATCACTTTAAAATTAATTACGGCAATCAAGTTATAATTTATTCCTCTCCATGGTAACCGATTGATATCAACCTGTTGATATGTCAACAAATAAATTACTCCGCGAAAAACCGGAAATGAAATGTGAGGCAGAGCTATATTCCAGCGTATGTATTATAAAAGGTAGCGAGGAGGCAGAAACTTCCGGTCATCCGGGTTTGGTAGTTAACGACATGGAAACGATTGTCCCAATCGTTCCAAAAATCATCATAAAAACGGTGATCTATATATCTATTTAGTACAAAAACACAAAAATTGGGAGTTCTGGCAGTGCAAAACTCTACTTTTAAAGACATCTGATCGTAAACAATCATACAGGTAAAGCTAGATTGACAGGTGACTGAAGGTAATGATTGCCGTTTGTTGTTCATTGATCCATGGAAATATACATCCCTGGCTATGAACTTGCCAATTAATACTATAGCAGTAATTGTTATGTAATCATCAACACTAATATCCTAATAAGCCTTCTCATTATCCCCTCGCCCAACGGAGTTGGGGAGGGGATATAGCATCTCGCCCGTCTGTCCGTCCGAGTGTCTGTCCATTCGTCCCACCTCAGGTTAAAGTTTGCGTTAAGGTTCATATCTGAGAAACTACATGTGGCATATCAATCATCTTTGGTCAGTGGATGCGTCTTGGAGAGTAATGCTGCTTCAGATGATAATTTGGTCACTCTGACCTACATTTCACGCTTCAATGACTCAGGTTAAAGTTTGTGTTAAGGTTCATATCTGAGAAACTACATGTGGCACATCAATTATTTTTGGTCAGTAGATGAGTCTTGGAGAGTGATGCTGCTTCAGATGATAATTGAGTCACTCTGACCTACATTTTATGCTTCAATGACTCAGGTTAAAGTTTGTATTAAGGTTCATATCTGAGATACTATGTGTGGCACATCAATCATCTTTGGTCAGTAGATGCATCTTGGAGAGTGATGCTGCTTCAGATGATAATTGGGTCACTCTGAGCTACATTTTACACTTCAATGACTCAGGTTAAAGTTTGTGTTATGGTTCATATCTGAGAAACTACATGTGGCACATCAATCATCTTTGGTCAGCGGATGCATCTTGGAGAGTGATGCTGCTTCTGATGATAATTGGATCACTCTGACCTACATTTTACGCTTCAATGACTCAGGTTGAAGTTTGCCTTAAGGTTCATATCTGAGATACTATGTGTGGCACATCAATCATCTATGGTCAGTGGATGCATCTTGGAGAGTGATGCTGCTTCTGATGATAATTGGGTAACCCTGACCTACATTTATGCTTCAATGACTCAGGTTAAAGTTTGCGTTAATGTTCATGTATGAGATACCCTATGTGTCACATCAATCATCTGTGGTCAGTGGATGCATCTTCCGAGAGTCTTGCAGCCTCAGATGATAATTGGATCACTTTGACCTACTATTTACACTTGACTGACTTTGGTTAAAGTTTTCATTAATGTTTATATCTGAGCTACTACAAGTTGCACATCAATGATCTTACTGTTCAATGGATGTACCTTCCACATTCATACATCTTTAGATTATGTTAGGGTTATTATTTCTTGACAGCAGGCGAGGGGATTTGCTGTCGTTTGCGACTGCTCCCACTTCTAGTTACGTTTACTTGTGTCACCTGTATTGATTCTTAAGAGTTACTTGGAGTTTTCCCCAACAAAAATAACGAAAATGGCGACTTGAAAATTTCGTTCTTGAAACTTTGAAAAAGCGGAAGATCTGAAAAGAAAATGGGAGGGACGGAAGAGGGGTAAAAAATTCTGGCCTCCCGTCGGGAGGTTCACATGTATGCTGACATGCACTTGTTTCATAAAAAAAAATGTCTGTCCCTCCCTCTCTAAGCACAGGCACTTGTTTCATAAAAAAAAATTCCAGTCCCTCGGAGGGACTGGAATTTTTTTTTATGAAACAAGTGCCTGTGTCTCTAAGGGAGGGACTGACATCTTTTTATGAAACAAGTAGAGAGGGAGGGACTGACATCTTTTTATGAAACAAGTAGAGAGGGAGGGACTGACATTTTTTTAAACAAGTGCCTGTGGACGAGAGGGAGGGACCGACATTTTTTTATGAAACAGTGCCTGTGGTTATTACCTGATTCGCAAGTTCAGCCCCTTTCCTTTTAGGGGCATCTGGTGCTTGCTGTTTCTTCCGTCCCCCAAACATTTTGAATTACATCGGAGGCCGTTAAAACATTCTAAAACTGGGGGAAATGTTCAGTTTTGACTCATATTCAAGAGATTTTCAGCTTCCTGAATTCTTGAATAGCATAAATCGCCAAAGCGTTTGGTTGCACTGCTTTCCGAAAGAAAATTCGAAGCACCTTTTATAAAGTAAAACCAATCACGGTTTAGAAATGTCAAATTTCCGTACATAGTGATACTTTTTTGAGCGAGATTTTTTTATAAATGTAAATTTCAATTCTTGCTGAAGAAAAAAATGTAAACGCACATATTTTGAAAAAAAATAGTTTTGAACTCAAAAATTTTGTATATAAAGGTCATATGTAATCCTGACAACAAAATAAATTTTGTTTTTCCATATTTGAGCAGTGGTTGCTACAGTAACCGGTCATGCCCAAATATGGCTTCAAAAATGCTGTCAAAATGGCCAAAACAAGTGAAATTGTAGAAGAAAATACGAATTAACTGAGATTTTATAACTATATCGGTGATTAGATAATGGGTCAATGTAACTTTAAATGAAAAAACGATGAAATCACTTAAGTCTAAATTTGGTTACCATGGCAACAAAAATCACTAAAAACGACAATTTCCAAAAATTGGAAAAATGGCCAATTTTGCCCATTTTTTACATTGCATCCATGGAAATACTGAGCTTGCAGTTTTGTATATTATCTTTAAAATATAAAAATATAAAAATAGTGTTTTTCTGATTTTCAAAAATAAATAATTTTGAAATTTGCTGCAATTGTGATTTTCAGATTTTTGTCAGCCTAACCCCAAAATAACCATTCTTACTTGTATTTCAGTCCCTCTTCAACAGATTGTGTTGATATTGAGCTTATTAGTCTAGTTTAAAATGAGAATGCTTATCATGTGCTAAATGACTTTGACATTCCATCTCAAGGTCACGAAACTCAAATTTCCAAGGTCAAATTTGTGTCAAAAACCGCTCGAAATCTGTATTTCGACTTGTATTTAAGCCAATCTTCGGTAGATTGTAATGATGTTGGTATCTTTTTATTTTAAGAGGAACATTCTTTTTATATCTTGGTATATGCTATATGACCTTGATATTCCATCTCAAGGTCACAAAACTCAAATTTCCAAGGTCAAATTTTTGTCAAAAAACCGCTCAAAATCTGTATTGCGACTTGTATTTCAGCCCATCTTCAGTAGATTGTAATGATGTTGGGTATTTGTTTATCTTCAGATGACCATGCTTTTTATATCTTGCTATATGCTATATGACCTTAACATGCCATCCAAATGTCATAAAACTCGAATTTTCAAGGTTTTGATCACCAATATTCTCATTTCATATGATTTTCTCAGGACAGATATTGGATATGCCAGGTATAACCTGAAGACATTTAATTAGCAACCACCTTGAACTCTGAAGGTCAAAAGATAACCATCAAGGGCATTATTGATCTATCAGCTCAAATATTGCTACAATATGGATGTTTTATATTTTTATGCCCCTGCGACGATTAGTCGGGGGCATATTGTTTTACCCTTGTCCGTCCGTCCGCAACAGGGTACATAGTTTGTCCGGGCTGTTTCTCCTACACTTTTCATAATAGGAAGTTTTTTACTTTGCAGATCTTTTGGGCATATATTGTAGATGTGCTTTTTGGTATTGATTTTGATATTGGTCCATTTTTCCGAAAAATTAACTTTGTTGAACTTAGTCGTTTTTTTGCAATCTTCTCATATAGGGTGCACAGTTTGTCCGGCTTAGATCTCCTACAGTTTTTATGGTAGGAAGTTTTCATTTTACAGATCATTTGGGCATATATTGTAGATGTGCCTTTTGGTATTGATTTTGACATTGGTCTGTTTTTCCAAAAAATATACATTAGTCATTTTTTTTTAAAAGAATTTGACATAGAGGGTACACAAATTGTCCGGGCTGTTTCTCCTTCAGTTTTTATGGAAGGAAGTTTTTATTTTACAGATCATTTGGGCATATATTGTAGATGTGCCTTTTGGTATTAAGTTTGATATTGGTCCATTTTTTCCCAAAAATATATTTTGTTGAACTTAGTCATTTTTGCAATTTTCTCATAAAGAGTACACATTTTGCAGTTCAAGATCTCCTAGTTTTCATGGCAGGAAGTTTTTATTTTACAAGTGATTTGTACATTTATTGAAGATGTGCCTTTGGGTATTTATTTTGATTTTGTTGTATTTTTCCAAAAAATGAACATTGTTGAACTTTTTAGCTCACCTGACCCAAAGGGTCAGTGTGAGCTATTGCCATCACTTGGCGTGCGTCCGTCCGTCCGTTAGCTTTTCACATTTTCATCTTCTCCTCTGAAACCGCTGAAGCAAATTCAACCAAACTTTACAGGAATGATATATGGAAGGTCCTTTACATAGACTGCTCATTTCGTTTCGATCCGATAAAAAACATGGCCACCAACGCAGAACTTAGGTTTAGCATTGGACTCTATGGGAAATATAACATTTTCATCCTTTCCTCTGAAACCGCTGAAGCAAATTCAACCAAACTTTACAGGAATTATGTACTAAAGGTCCTTTACAAAGAGTGCTCATTTCGTTCCGATCCGACAAAATACATGGCCGCCAGCGCGGAACTTAGGTTTAACATTGGACCCTATGAGAAAATCATAGTCATCTTTTCCTCTGAAACCATGGAAGTAAATTCAACAAAACTTTATAGTAATGATGTATGATGTCCTTAAAAAAGATTGCTCATTTAGTTATAATCTGATAAAAAGATGGCCACCAGCGCAGAACATAGTTTAAACATTGGACCCTATGGGAAAATTTTCATCTTTTCCTCTGAAACCAATGAGGCAAATTCAACCAAACTTTGCAGGAATGATGTATGGAAGATCCACAACTTGATTGCTCATTTATTTTGATCCGATAATAAAAACCTGGTGGCCAGCGTAGAACATAGTTCAACTTCGGATCCTATGGGAAAGTCTTCATTTTCATCATCTACTCTGAAACCATTAAAGCAAATTTGACTTAACTGTATTGGAGTAATATATGGAAAGATACTAACAAAGACTACTTATTTCAATTGAATCTGTCAAAACATTGATGTCAGTAAAGAACATAGCTTAACATAAGACCCTTTAGGTAAAATATTTTTGGTCATCAGCATAGGCATGGCTTGAAAGCATCTTTGTCAGGTGAGCGATACAGGCTCAGTATCTGAGCCTCTAGCTTTTAATGAATTTGACATAGATTGTACATGTAGTTTGTCTGGGCAACCCCTCCTACAGTTATTACTATAGGAACTTTTTATTTGTAAATTTATTGAAAGTGTCTTTTGATATTGATTTTTATTTGGGGTGGAGATTTTTCTAAAAATACAATATAGCTCTTTTTGCGATTTTCTCATAGAGAGTACATGGTTTGTCTGGCCAAGACCTCCTACAGTTTTTATGGTTGGAAGTTTTTATTTGAAATTTTTCAAATCATTTGTACATACAATACAGATGTGTCTTTTAGTAATAATTTTGATTTTGGAGTATTTTCTGAAAAAAAAATTACATTGGTGAACTTAGTCGTATTTTTCTTTGTATGCCCCTAGATCGATGATCGGGGGCATATTGTTTTTGTCCCGTCTGTCTGTTTGTCTGTGCGTCCGAAACTTTAACCTTAGCTATAACTTTTGAACTATATAAGGTAGACTTTTCATACTCGGCAGGTGTATAGGTCTAGTCAAGAGGAACATAAATATGCAAAAAAATTAGGTCAGGTCAAAGGTCAGGGTCACAGAGGTTAAAAAGGGATGAAATTGGCTGTTCTCACATATTTGACTGTAGAATCCTTAATATTTATCCTATTGAGACGGGGTTTGCTTCATGTTATTGCTAATAAAATTGCACAACTAAAATATGTCGACAATTTGAGGTAGCATTTTCCGTTTTTGAAAAACAAGAGGCCCAAAGGGGCAAACGGAAACAAGAGGCTCTCAAGAGCCTGTATCGCTCACCTGGCCCTTGATTAACATAGACTTTTATGTTAAAGAGCCCATAGTTAATCTATAGTTCCAATATACCCACGTAGTTAAAGGGGAGAAGATCCCAAAGGTTCAATGTAAAAACTAAGTTGCCCACTGGCCGCCATATTGGATACAGTGCAGACCTGAAAAAAACATTTTTTTTTTGTAGCGGACCACCCAAGGACTATTGTTGCCAAGTTTGGTTCAAATTGGCTTAGCAGTTTCGGAGGAGAAGATCTTTGAATGTGTTTTTCCATAGGGTCCAATGTTAAAACTATATTTCCCACTGACAACCACCTTGGATATAGCGCTGACCTGAAAAACACCTTTTGCAGGGGACTATCCAAGGACTATTGTGGCCAAGTTTCGTTCCAATTGGCTCAGTATTTTCAGAGAAGAAGATCTTTGAATGTGTTATCCCATAGGGTCCAATGTTAAAACTATGCTTACCGCTGGCAGCCATGTTGGATATAGCGCGAACCTGAAAAACATCTTTTTTTGCAAGCGACCACCTAAGGACTATTGTGGCCAAGTTTGGTACCAATTGGCTCAGTAGTTTCAGAGAAGAAGATCTTTGAACATGTTTTCCCATAGGTCCAATGTTAAAACTATGTTTCCCGCTGGCGGCCATCTTGGATACCGCACTGACCTTTTTTGCAAGGAACAACCCAAGGACTATTGAGGTCAAGTTTGGTTTCCATTGGCCCAGTAGTTTCAGAGGAGAAGATCTTTGAATGTGTTTTCCCATAGGGTCCAATGTTAAAACTATGTTCCCCGCTGGCGGCCATGTTGGATATAGCGCAAACCTGAAAAACACCTTTTTTGTAAAGGACCATCCAAGGACTATTGTGGCCAAGTTTGGTTCCAATTGGCTCAGTAGTTTCAGAGAAGAAGATCTTTGAAATGTTTTCCCATAGGGTCCAATGTTAAAACTATGTTTCCCGTTGGTGGCCATCTTGGATATCGTGTGGACCTGAAAAACACCTTTTTTGTAAGGGACCACCAAAGGATTATTGTGGCCAAGTTTTGTTCCAATTGGCCCAGTAGTTTTAGCGGAAAAGATCTTTGAATGAAAAGTTTATGACGGACGGACGGACGACGGATGCAAAGTGATGGCAAAAGCTCACCCTAGCATTAGCCAGGTGAGCTAAACATGAATTTTTATTTTTTTTTTGTAGGATCTTGATGCAGTAGTTTTCTGTGGGTTTCTTATAGCATGTTTAAACAGATACTTTTAACAATTTAAAACATTTGAATAAACAAGAGGCCCAGAGGGGCTTCACCTGTTTCAGAATAAAGGGGTTAAATTGAGTGTTTTTATGGTAATAAACAGCTTTTGATCTATGAAAGATCAACTTTTAATACTTGGCAATTGTATAGGTCTTGTCAATATGAAAAAAATAGGTCAAAGGTCAAGGTCACAGAAGTCAAAAAGGGGTTAAATTGGGTATTTTCATATATTTTACTGTAGAATCTGGGGGCATATGTAGTTTTCACAAACACATCTTGTTTTTTTTTTGTTTTGACACAGGGGGTACAAAAAATAGTTTGCGGGGGCATCATATGTGTCTTAAAGACACAAACATCATTACTAAGAAACCACTTTTAAATCTGTACCTTGCGCAGGGGCATTTTATCCTCTAGTTTTTATTTGTTTGGCACATGTATTTACTTTACGTATACTCTGGTGTATAAGAATACTATACATTGGCAGTGTTCTGACCTGCATTTGTTGTCTATAGCCTTACTGAAAGAGCAAAAACAAAATTGAGTGTTTCAAAAGATGCCATTACCTAAACGCAAATACAATAATGTCCTTTTGATGAACAAAGGGCAAAAAGTCCTACAGGATTTTCCTTCGAAATTGCAGGATAGGTAGGTCTTGACATGGTAAGCATTTTATCAATTTACATTTGACCTCTATCTTCTATAGGTAGAAGGATTGTAAAAATTGAAAAAAAAGATGAGCAAAGGGCAAAAACTCCTACATAGGTTTCAGGATTTCCGGGTAGGTTGATCTTGACGTGGTAAACATTTTATCAATTAACACTTGACCTAAGACGAAGTATGTAAAAACTGAAAAAAAAAATGAATAAAGGGCAAAAACTCCTACCTGGGTTTCAGGATTTCCTTCAAAATTGAAGGGTAGGTAGATGTTGACATGGCAAACACTTTATCCATTCATTTTTTGCCTTTATCCTTTGTAGTTTTCGAAAAACAGATGAAATATGAAAATTTTATTTAAGAATTGGAAATCACTTATACACAGGTTTTTGGATTTGCTTCATAATTTCAGGGTGGGTAGATCTTGTCATTCTGAACAATTTTACCAGAGATTTTTTCTTATCTGTAACAGTTTTCCAGTTTTTTGCCAAAAACTGCAATTTACCCCTATGTTCTATTTTTAGCAACAGCAGCCATGTTTATTAACCTTCGACAATAAAAATACCTAAATTATATAAATAATAAATCTGAAACTAGATACCCTACTGGTCATTCACTTAAAGTTTAATAGAATTTGGTCTAGTGGTTTCAGAGGAGAAGATTTTTGAAAGCAAGCTAACAACGGACTGACGCCAGACGAAGTACGAACAGAAAACATACGGACGGATGACGGAATCAAAGTGATGGAAAAAGCTCACCCTGGTATAGCCAGATAAGCTAAAAACATGCCACCATTCTTAAAATAGAACATAAATATCCAGCACACAAACATGCAGTCCACAAATAAAAAAAAAACTTTAAAAAAAGTCCAATATTGAAAGTTTTCAAAGCAAGCAATGCATGACAATGAGGGCATTTTCATTATATCAAAGATGAATTTGATCAGGACTAATGCTATCAATGCTTACATACTTAGTATAATATGGCATGCATATACACTTGTATAACAACCACAGAAATTTTTCTTCGTTCAATAAATAAAATAGTTAAGTACTTGACCATTTGTGGTGGTAAATTTAGGGAAAAAAAACTGATACATATATACATTTTATGCAAATTATTTTCCCTTAGAATAAGTTTTTTAAATTTTTGATATAAAAAAATAAGCCATGTTAGTGCGTTTTCTTTGAATAATGTTGTATTTCTGTGCACATGTGATTCAGCATAAATTTAGATGTACTATGGTCATTAATGAAACTTTTTTGCAACATGCTCATAAAAGGTGCACAATGTTAGTGTTCCAGGTCCCATCTATTGCACAAGACTGATACTATTGCACCAACATACAACATATAGTTTTCTTACACATATAGTTCACATAAAACAGACCAGAAAAAGGGTAATTTTTGGATGCCATGGTTGGCAGAAAGTCATGCATTTTACATAGTTATCCCAGGCAAGAAGGCTAGACAAAAATGGTTGAAACTTGTTTCAAATGCTTGATTAAAGCCTTTTGCATGTTAAATAACTTAATTGCTTTAATGAAAAATAAATCCTGATATATATATATACATGATATAATATGGCTTAATTTCTTCATTTTTTGACATGGTTTAATGTATTATCAATTTTTGGAAAACTGCTGAGTCAGCACTTTTTATAAATGCTAAAAACAATGCTTGAGCCGTAATTATATATTTATATTTCATTTTATTCTATAGGAATATAAATGATACTTCACATAAGAAAGGCAAAATCAAACTCATGTTTGCTGTAATTGATGATAAATTGTCTAATTATCTGCAAACGGCTATTTTGACATTGTCAAAACCATAATACAAAAAGTTCTGAAATCTATGACATCACCCAGAACCACCTACAAGGAATCTTAGATTTTTATATAGAACAGCTCCTTAAAAGATAATCTTTTATCCTGTAGTGGGACTGCTCCGTAATATACCGAAGGTATATACCTGTACAGAACAGAACAGAACGGTCTTTAAAAATCAATTAGGCCCCTTATGTGTTATTCCAGGATAAAATCCCAGACCCCAATCTGAAATAAATGCTTGGTGCCTAAAAATCAAACAAGCTGATATAAAATAAGTTGTATAATATCAACATAAATGTAAACAGGCACGGATCCAAGAAATTTGAAAAGAGGGGGTTCCAAGTAAAGAGAAATTTTGCTGAGCAGAGTGAGGCGCGAAAATTTTTGGGTATTTCTTAGTAAAACTAATATTCATTAAAAATACATGATTGTTAAATAAAAAGAGGGGGGTTCCAACCCCGGAACCCCCTTTTGGATACGCCAATGCCAATGGGTTTAAACACAAAAATGTCCCACCTGAATATGCATAATTTAACAGAACATGTGATGTCCTCTGAAAGTATCTAATAGTAATGTCTTAAAGTATTACATTTGTATCCAAATAAATAAATAAGAGCCAGATAATGAGGTAAAGGTTAAATGACATTTCACAAAACCTACAATTTTATGGAGGATTTCTCGGATGATTAACGTATTTGATTTGCAATTCTTCAATGAACATACCAATATTCCTCTAGTAACACCTATAAAACTCCTTCTTAACTCCTGTCTTTTGTTTGCTAATCAATTACTCAACTTTCTATAGAATTCTACTGTATACCAATTTGTACTGCCTGAAGGGGTTTACCTTGATACTCCAATGATGACAAATTGGTATACAATAGAATTCTATAGAAAGTTGAGTAATTGATTAGCAGACAAAAGACAGGAGTTTAGAAGGAGTTTTATAGGTGTTACTAGAGGAATATTGGTATGTTCATTGAAGAATTGCAAATAAAATACATTAATCATCCGGGAAATCCGCCATAAGTATCAGCTCAAATATGTAAATCTAAGCATTCTTATTTCTTTGAATGGATTTCAATGGATTTAAAATGCAAATTTATTAATGAAAATCATTGAATCTTGAACTTGAGGTCAAGATCATATCCTAAATATCAGGCTGGGATGTAAGAATGCACCAAATATAACAAGCATGGATCGTATTGCGAGGCAATTACTACAAAAGTCATTTACGGGTAGAACGATTCTGTTACACCAGCAAAAATAGTTTTCTGTGTTCAAGGCCCATAATCCATCAAAATTCATCACAAGTGGAGACACAGAAACGTCTCGCCAGAATATAAACATTATTGTTTACACATGATGATCCTAAAAGAGAAGTTCAAGAAAATTAATGCCCCATTCAACTTAAAGATGAACTTAATATGGAGAGTCTAGGTTTTTTTATTGCTGAGAAATGGACATCAATGTAAAAATTAAACAAAGTCACTGGACCATGAAATTAAGGTCAAGGTTACTTGACAGGTGCCAGACTGGCATTTATCCTTAAATTTGTAACAATAAACCTAATATGGAGAGTCTAGGTTCTTTAACTGCTGAGAATTGGACATCAGTTTAAAAAATTAACAATGTCACTGGAGCATGAAATTAAGGTCAAGGTTACTTGAAAAGTGTCAGACTGGCATACACCCATTAATATGTAACAATAAACCTAATATGGAGCAGGGATGGGGTAATTGTAATGTGTAATTGTAATTAATTGTAATTAATTACAAATTTTGATGTAATTGGAAGTAATGTGTAATTGACAAAAATTTGAATTACATGTAATTGTAATTTAATTAATTACTTACCAAAAAGGGTTGTAATTTCAATTACTTTTTCAATTACATTCAATTACATATTCATGCTAAAAGAGAAGTGGATGGCTACCTCCTATTCAAGAAAGTTCAGATAGTTTCTTTACACAAAATATTATTATGAGTCTATGACTTGGTATTTTTAATATACAAGAATAGACACTTTTTCTCTCTTGTTTTCAAATGTGGACATTGTGCAAATTACTGTTTCCTCTGATGCATTTTCTTCTTTTTTTTAATAGAGCAACTCTTGATATCAAATTAATTGAAATATAAATTAAATTTAAAATTATTGTTGTATAAACAGTTAAAAATATGTTTAAATTGAATTTTATCATAAATGCCAATAGCAATATGGCTTCTAATCAGTTGTTTATCATATTTACTTTTGTGTCAGTGATAAACAAGACTTGATTAGTGTCTAATTTGACATGATTAGTGCCTTAAGGCATTATAATCAACCTTTTAAATACACGTACAATGCCTCAAATTTTAATGATTTTTAACATTATTTTATAATAAAGGGCTACGCCGAGCGCAGCATGATACGACCGCAGCATGTTGACCACTGAAATTTGAACAAGTGTATTTTAAAGTGAATGTGGACACAGTATGGAGCTTGACAGTAATTTGATGGACACATTAAGAAAAATTGCAATTCTGGCCCCTTTGACCCCTTATAGCTCGGAAATGGTAATAGCTATGCTAATTCTGTAGACATACTACCAAAAGCTTACAACAAGACAAATCCATAGAATAAATCCTATCAAAATCTGATGAAAAATAGATTTCGCACATTTCTAAAAATTGCAATTTTGGGCCCTTTGACCCCTTATAGCTTGAAAACAGTAAGAGCTATGACAAATCCGTTGCAATACCTCTGAAAGCTGACAATAAGAGGAATCTAAAGAAAAAAATCCCATCGAAATCCGATGATAAATAAAAATTTTCGGTAATCAGCATATTTGCAATCTTGGCCCCGTTTTGCCCCTCATAGCTCGGAAAGGAACCAAGTTAACAAAAATCTGATGGTGCAGTGCTAGTTAATTTTTCTTAAGGAATCCATTACAAAAAACTGCATCAAAATCGAACTAAAAATTAAAAAAATAAAATTTTTGAGATTCCCCCCTTTAGGGCCCCATTTAGCTCATGAACGGTACATGCGATGTGAAATCCGTTTACATACTACAGATTGGAAATTTAATAAGGAGCACACTGAAAGAAACCCCATCAAAATCTGATATATAATAAATATTCTACAGCCCAATATATGAAAACACCCAATTTGGCCCTTTTTGGCCCTTTTTTCAGAAACGGGCGGGGCAACAATACCCAAAACCAATCCCAGCCTTCCCTTTGTGCCAAGGAACATTGTGTTAAAATTTCATAAGGATTGGTCAACTAGAACTCAAGTTATCACACGGAAACGAAGTGTCCACAGACGCCGACGCCGCCGCCGCCGACGACAACGCCGCCAGTATCATACCAATATACAACCTCAAAAATTTTTTTGCGGCCGTATAAAAACTATTTATTATCTGTCATCAGTGTACCCATGAAACAGTATTTATTATTTTGTTAAAATGTTATTATACTCAAAATAAAAAAATCTTTGACATGAAAATTATTTTAAATTTCGATTTATTTTATTCTTGTTAATATGTCATTTTGATATACAGGTAAATATTAAATACAAGTTAGAAACAAAATTTAATTGTTAAAACAACACAGGGCACTATGTTTATTTTTGCCTATAATTAAAAGTGGGCAAACCAGGATGACACCTTTCTAATTAAATGAATGTTCTGTTGATGTGTTTAAAATGTCTGTTGAGCTTTCATAAATATTTTACTCGCACATTCAAGTAATAGTTATACATGAAAGTTAGATACATGCCAGATGCCTGTTAATTAAGGAAATTCAACATGACTCCAAATATTACTGAGTTAACTTGCCAGTCAGTTAATAACCACCCCACAGTAGAGAGAATCGATAAACTTTGAGTCTGATATGTTTAGGCTAGAGGACAATACATTTGAAAATTTGATGAGATAAAGTTTATCAGTAATCACAATGGTCAATTTTTTGGTAGTTTATTAATTTTGCAATAATAAGTATGAAATGCTTTCCTTCATGGCTCTTAGAGTCCTTTTCATTTGATAGCATGATAAATAACTTTTGAAAATAAATAATAATAAACAGCTGCGCCAAGTCGCATGATACGCTCGTCGTCACCCCTTCAACTTTAAGTGATTAAAGAATGTGGTTCTCAATTTAGAATACGCCTATAACTGCCCAATTAAACATGATATCTCTTTAATAAATCAATCTGCAAAGTTTGAAGTGAGGTGATCAAACTATTAATCAGTTAGAGTGCATTATTTATAAAATTGCCTTAAATTTGAAAAATAAAGTCTCATAACTCTTGCAAGAAAATCGAAATTTCACTAAAAAGTATACAGATCATAAGCCATCATACCCAATATCTTTGCAAAGTTTGAAGTGAATTGGTCAAAGAGTTGTCAAGTTTGAGAGCAACATGTAAAAAATTGCCTTAAAATTGACAATTAAAGTCCGATAACTCATACAAGAAAAATTGATTTTTTTCGAAAAAGTATACATATCATGAGTCCATCATACCCAATACCTCTACAAAGTTTGAAGTGAATTGACCAAAGGGTTGTTGAGTTAGAGCGTGACATGTAAAAAATTGCCTTAAAATTGACGAATAAAGTCCCATAACTGCTACAAGAAAAATCGAATTTTCATGAAAAAGTATACAGATCGTGAGTTCATCATACCCAATACCTCTA
>MJUU01053366.1:123168-136068 GCA_002080025.1 Modiolus philippinarum
TCTATTTGAGTACAAAGTCATGTCATTTTGAAATATGACCTTCAATCTGATGGTTATTGGTAAGTAAATCAAACACAAATAAATATTTTTAGGAATGAAGTTGCATGTTTTATTCCCATAAGATCATATCTACTACTTCATTTAAAGGTTAATACATTAAATAATGTATAATAAGGTGGCTACAAGGACAATTTAACTACGCTCTGGCCACAAAATGAACAAGGGTTTTCTATCATAAATGTCAAAGGTCAAAGTCAAGTGACCTACATTTACTATACAACACATCACTTTCCCACGATACATCTACATACCAAGTTGATAATCATAGGTGCAATACTACATAAGTTCTGCTCTGAACACAATGTGCACATGGTTTTTTTTCTATCGTTAAAGTCAAGGTGACCTAAATTTAGTATGTAACACATCGCCTTCCCATGACGCATCTACATAACAAGTTTGATAATCCTAGGTGCTAGGGTACAAAAGTTCTGCTCCGGACACGAAATGTACATTGTTTTACCATCATAAGGGTCAAAGGTCAAAGTCAAGATCACAGTGACTTAAATTTGGTATGCAACACTCTGCTTTCCAGTGATGCATCTACACACCAAGTTTGATAATCCTAGGTGTTACAGTACAAAAGTTCTGCTCAGGACACGAAATGTATATGGTTTTACAATCATAAAGGTCAAAAGTCAAGGTTACAGTGACCTCAAGTTGGTATGCCAAACTTCGTTTTCCCATGATATATCTACATGCCAAGTTTGATCATCCTAGGTGCTCTGGACACTAAATATACATGGTTTTACCATCATAAGGGTCAAATTCCAAAAGTTTGATAATCCTAAGTGCTACAGTATGAAAGCTTAGGACACTACATGTACATGGTTTTACTATCATAAAGGTTGAAGTCAAGGTCACAGTGACGTTTTTGACCAAAAATATATATAGGAAAATAGGATTTTTCAGACTGAAGATATATGGTATTTTGGTGGTAAATCTTGGATGACTTAAGCAAAAGTGTATGGCAGCCTCCTCCCTCTTAGCCATATTACACCCCTTTTATTTAGCATATATCCAAGAATTATTTTGAAGCTTTTATTGAATATTTGATGAAGTTATTAAAGCACCAATTCACTGATCAGAAATGATATCTATTGTACATCTGTCCCTACCTTCAACTATACATACATTGCACTTATACCTGATAGATTTATAAATATCTTTAATAATTTCATATGTACTAGTTAGACACTTTTTGTCAAATATTTTCAATTTGAAAGAAAATGTTTAAAATAGATGTAATACGAGAAGATTGGAAATCTTGTATTGATAAGGTGATACTTTTTCAAACCACAAAAAAAAATCATCTGGTCAGGAGCAAATTCTTGCAACTTTTTGTAACACTAAAAACTGTAAATTGGTATAAATGCTCTGCAGTTGATGGTAACTTAGCTGATTGTAAATATTCCAAAAAGTACTTAAAAAATAATCATGCTACTCTTACATAGTAATTATGGTAATTATAAAAGGTATTTTCAGCCTTATTTCCTATTTATCAAAAATTAGAAAAAAAATATAATTAATTTTTCTGTGAAAAGTTGCACAAAGAAAAGACAAAATACAACAAGAGTTGTCAGAAGACAACATAGCTCGCCGGGGATTCCAGTAACCTCAATGCACAATAAATTCGAAAGAAAGCTTTCTTCACAAGAAAGTCACATATGAAATATAAACACCCTATCACAAAACAACTTAATTCTAGAATCAAAATTGAAGTTTTTAAAAAATTGCCCTCAGGGCAAGGTCAAGGTCAACATGTCTAAAAGTAAGGTACCACTAGAAAGCTCTCATCATAAGCAAGTCATATACCAAATATGAACACCCTACCACTAAAAGCCTACTTTCTAGAGGCAAGGTTACAGTTTTTCAAAAATTGCCCTCAGGGGAAGGTCAAGGACAAAATGTCTACAAATATGGTACCACTAGAAAGCTCTCATTTTAAGGAAGTATCATACCAAATATGAACACCCTACTACTAAAAGCCTACCTTCTAGAGGCAAGGTTAAAGTTTTTCAAAAATTGCCCTCAGGGAAAGGTCAAGGTCAAAATGTCTACAAATATGGTGCCAAAAGAAAGCTCTCATTGCAAGGAAGCTACACACTAAATATCTACATCCCAACTCTTAAGGTCTCCATTTCACAAGCAAGTTTAAAGTTTTTGCTGACGACGCCGACTACACCGATGCCGCCGACGCCGGGGTATGACAATAGCTCTCCGGACATTCGTCCCGGCGAGCTAAAAAAACAAAAACAAAATAACAGCTGGTTTCAAGTCTAGGATAAAGGAGAATTTTGAAAATAATTAAAATTCATCTCCATCTGTCAGAAAACATTATGATGTTAAGGTAAATTAGGTAAATGCATGTATTGTAATACATGTATCAGATTAGTTATACTGCTAAAAAAGATAACATTATGCTGTAAAAAATTCCAAGAACTCTTTAACCATGGTGCTGTATTAGGTTAGCTGAATACCATAGACCATACGTACCATGTAAGTCTTCAAAGTTCTCTTATCAAAATCAAGACATACGACACACTACATTGATATATTTATTCTAAATAATTCTGAAAATATAGAACGTATTGTCAGAATATATAAAAAATTCAGGGAAAATAGAAAAAATAGGAAAAATAGCAAAACTCTGAAAAAATAGGAAAAATATAGGAATATAGGACCACTTGACACCCTGTTTAACATACCAAGTTTGATAATCATAGGTGCTACGATACAAAATGTCAGCTCCAGACATGAAATGTACATGGTTTTCTATCATAAAGTTCAAAGGTCAAAGTCAAGACCACAGTGACCTAAATTTGGTAAGCGACGCATCACCTTTGCATGATGCACCTACATATGAAAATTAATAATACTTGGTGCTATGGGACAAAGGTTTTGCTCCCGGCACGAAATGTACATGGTTTTACTATCATTAAGATCAAAGGTCAAAGTCAAGGTCACAGCAAACTAATTTTGGTACGCAACACATTGCCATCCATGATGCATCTACTGTTCTGTACACTAGAGGATGGATGGACAGACGGTACAAAATTTCTGTTCTGGGCACAAAATATACATGGTTTTACTATTATAAAGGTTAAAGGTCACAGTAAACTAAATTTGGTACGCGACATTGCCTTCCCATGATGCATCTACATACCAAGTCTGATAATCCTAGGTGCTACGGTATAAAAGTTCTGCTCTGAACACGAAAGGGGACAGACACAGACATGGTGATTCCTGTGCCAACCCCTAAACTTCTTTTGGGGTATATAATCATACATCTGGTAGATTGCCATCAAGTTTAAATGCTTAGTTATTATCAGCTTGATGTATTTAGTTGTTTCAAAGGTTTAAGAGGCTGTCCATGAAGAAATCGGGGATCCTTCATTGTGGCTGGCACATGTTAAATCTGTTCCCATCAAATGTTGGGTTCTATTCCAAAGCTGAACTCAAACAAAATTATCCCAAACTAGAGGCTCAGAGACTGAGCCTGTATCGCTCACCTGACAAAATGCTACTATGCCATGCATGACCAAAAAAGGTGTAATGTTAAGCTATGTTCTCCACTGGCACAAGTGTTTTTTGTCTGATCTAATTGAAATGAGTAATCTTTGCAAAGGACCTTCAATACATCATTCCAATACATTTTAGTTAAATTTGCTTGAAAAGTTTCAGAGAAGGTAATGAAAAGTATGGTTTTCACATACCGTGCTACGATGTTCAACCATCTTCTGCACTGGAGGCCATGTTTTTTGTCATATCGAAATAAAATGAGCAAATTTTGTAAAGTACCTTCCGTACATCATTCCTGTATTGTTTGGTTGAATTTGCTTTAGCAGTTTCAGAGAAGAAGATTAAAATGCAACTTTTCTCATATGGTCCAAGGTTAAGCCTAAGTTCCGCACTGGCGGCCATGTTTTTGGTTGGATTGAAATAAAATTTGCATTTTTTGTAAAGTACCTTTAGTACATCATTCCTGTAAAGTTTGGTTGAATTTGCTTCAGTCCTTTCAGAGGAGAACATGAAAATGTGATTTTCCCATAGGGTCCAATGTTAAAATATGTTCCATGCTGTCAGCCATGTTTTTTCTCTGATCGGATCAAAATGAGCAATCTTTGTTAAGGACCTTTAGTACATCATTCCTGTAAAGTTTGGTTGAATTTGCTTTAGTGGTTTAATAGGAGAGGATGAAAATGTGATTTTCCCATAGGGTCCAATGTTAAATCATGTTCCGTGCTGGCGGCCATGTTTTTTGTCGGATCGTAAGGAAATGAGCAATCTTTGTGAAGGACCTTTAGTACATCATTCCTGTAAAGTTTGGTTGAATTAGCTTCAGCAGTTTCAGAGCAGAAGATGAAATGGTCAGGTGAGCTAAAAAGTGTAAATTTTCCATATCTACCATGGATGGCTAATAATGATATTTAAATTCCTTAACAAAGCAACTAAATTTTGTACAAATCAAGAAGTTATGTCCCCTATTTTATATTTTCCACTGCTTCCTTGGTAACTTTTTACTTTAAAATCATTTGTCACAAAAAGAAAAGCAAACTTAATATTTTGGATACTATGTGTTTGTGACTTTAAAATGCTAAGATGCTAAGATTTTTGAAAACAAATTTGTCATATACCAGTCACTGCCAAACTTTCCCATGGAACCTTTTAATGTCAGTTTATAAAATGGTGAAATGTTAAACTAAAACTTGTAGTGGCCATCTTAGATTTATGATCAGTACTCAAATATCACATTTGGTATAAATGGTTGCCAGGTTGCCATGAATATTAAACAGAGAATGGCAGCCAGTTATACTCCGATCTGATTTAACCCTGAATCAATATGGCAAGTGCAATTTAAGTGTGTGTGGACACAATACAGCTGTAGACACAGTGCAAATATGGACACAATACAAGTATGGACAAAATGATATACGTCTATATTATATACTCATTTAAATATCTATGATCTGATTTGTTCAAATCGTGTCACATGACATTTGAGATTTTGCTGGGTCGACCAGTTAGCGTTGGGTCGCATAGGGTCAACCGGTGAACGAGAAAATTTGATATAATGTAACAGTTACCACCCTAGATAGTGTGCGACCCAGTGGTTTCTCTCCCCTCGAAATTAAGGTCACCATCGAGCAAGCTCTCGGGTGACCTTAATATCTCGGGGAGAGAAACCACTTGGTCACACACTATCTAGGGTGGTAATTTTCAAAAAATATTCAACGACATATTATTTGCCCTTTCCAATTTACAGGCAGCAAACATTTTTCTTCAAGCAAATCTTCAGGTGGTGTACTACTACTGTGTAACATTTCATCGAAATCCAACAACCCGTTTGAGAGGACATGCGCTGACAAGGTTCGTCCCCCCCCCCCTTTCCAGAAAATATTCAAAGACAATTTATCTCTGCTTCAAAATTTTGGGCAGCAACCTTGTTATTTCATGTACTTCTTCAGGTAGTGTACTAATCCTGTGTAAAATTTCATCAGTATCTAAGTAGTAGTTAGTAGAACATGCGCTGACAAGGTACATGGACGAACAGACGGATGGACAGGGTGATTCTTTTATACCCTCAAAACTTTGTTTGCAGGGGTATGATTACTCATTTTTTCTGTATTCAAATGACCCTGTCTTCCTGATTATGTTGTATTATAACTAAGTGTTGTGTGATATAATTATTTTGGTTAAAAGACAAACTTGATTTGATACAGGAAGTGATATAGGTGTTCAGTCTGATGGAGCAGGTATTTACTGCAAGGTCTATTACATGATAGGTCCATGTTTTGCCTTTTGTATTGCTTTATGATTTTGCTTCTAGGTTAGGCATTGAATTTTGCCATTTAAGATTATACACAAAGGCCCACTACTCCATACAGAAAACCAAATCCATGTTTTGCTATATATAATGGTTTATGTTTTTGCCGTCTAGTGTTAAAGGATGGAGAAAATGTGAGCTTGTTTTTTTCCAAGGAAAATAACTCTGATAAAAATCCTTAAAGTAAACAATACAGAGAACTTACTTTATAGTTCCATACAAGTAATATACCCCAAAACAGAGGCATTAAGTAGGTGATATGTAATTGAAACCAACGGCCCTTAACTTTTCCATTATTCAGTGGAGTGGGAAAGAAAATGAGACTTGATGTGTAACTCATCATATTTCAAAAACTGTTGTCAACATCTGCAGAAATTGAGGAAGGTCTTGAAACATGTGTCAAACCAATTGAGAATCAATCTAAGACTCCTGTCTGTGTTGTTAGTAGGAGAGACCAGCTTAGAAAAGTGGATTTGTATGAAAAGGACAACATTAGTACCATTTTATTGTTACCTGACGATCACAGTTTTTAGAAATACTGATTTGTAGCAATCAAAACTTCAGGTGAGCAAGTAATGTCACATATGAACATGAAAGTGTAAGGAAAAAACAGAAACCAGTACTATTACTTATCCAAACATTGTAATCAATCTTTAATGGATCAAATGCCAAAGGAACTGATGAAAACTGTTCGAACCAAAGGGGTGTTTGAGATATTGAGGTAGAATTATGTTTAAACTTCAATAAAGGGCTACGCCGAGCGCAGCATGATACGACCGCAGCATGTCGTCCACTGAAATCTGAAAAAGTGTAATTTAAAGCGAGTATGGACAAACGAAAGAGCTTGACACAATAATTAGAAGGATGCAATAAGGAGATTGACCCAGAAATTAGCNACTTGATGTGTAACTCATCATATTTCAAAAACTGTTGTCAACATCTGCAGAAATTGAGGAAGGTCTTGAAACATGTGTCAAACCAATTGAGAAGAAATCTAAGACTCCTGTCTGTGTTGTTAGTAGGAGAGACCAGCTTAGAAAAGTGGATTTGTATGAAAAGGACAACATTAGTACCAGTTTATTGTTACCTGACGATCACAGTTTTTAGAAATACTGATTTGTAGCAATCAAAACTTCAGGTGAGCAAGTAATGTCACATAAACATGAAAGTGAGAGGGCAAAAAAATGTAAGGAAAAAACAGAAACCAGTACTATTACTTATCCAAACATTGTAATCAATCTTTAATGGATCAAACGCCAAAGGGACTGATGAAAACTGTTCGAACCAAAGGGGTGTTTGAGATATTGAGGTAGAATTATGTTTAAACTTCAACAAATGTGTTTGAGGCATCCATTGGGTTCCAGTTATTGCAGTTTGAGCCATAAAAGTTCTACTACAGTTAGAAAACTGAATGTGGTTTACTTCAAGCCCTGGATACAATATAGTCTTATTAAACATTGCAAAAGCTAAATGTTGAAAGTGGATTAATTCTTGTATCTACAAATAAAACCATGAAGTGTCAGATATTTTACAACATGTTAAAACAACAAATAAAAATATTATTTATTTGATAGCAATATTTATAATTCTGATATCATCCATTGGTTTGTCTGTTTTACTGTTTGTTTTCACATTTCCTATGTTTTGTATGACATCCATGCCTTTTGTTACTCTTCCAAATATTGTATGTTTATTATCTAACCATGGCTGAAATCAAAATAAGAAAAAAAATGTCACATTTATTGTTATAACCTTATATGAGAAAATACATATGGTATGTTTTATTGTCCATTGTCTTTTACCTTAACTGCCAATGGCTTCCTATTGGAAAGACAATTCAGCAATTTCAGTAATCTATAGGTGTGATAAAATGATCAATACATAAAGGTACAGAACAACATATATTGTAAAAAAAACATCGGAGGCTTGCTAATGTCATCNAAGGAACATTGTGTTAAAATTTCATAAGGATTGATCAACTTGAACTTAAGTTATTGACAAAAAACAAAAGTGTCTACAGACAACAACGCCGACGACGACAACGACGACGACAGCACCATACCATTGTACAACCTCAAATTTTTTGCGGTCGTATAAAAAACATTGGAGGCTTGCTAATGTCATCAAATATAAGCAATCATGGTCCTTTTGAATTGTCCAACAATACTATTGAATATCAATCTGGGGAGGTTAAAATGTAATATGATATTCTTTCAAATGTGATATTGATTCTATTTCAGAAAAATACCAAAGTAAATATCAACAATGACAAAAATCATACCTTCTTCAGAGTTAATTAGAGTCGGACTTGAGGTGTATCTGTGATCTGTAGATATTTTGTGTCAATTGTAGTATAAAAGTTACTGTAACTTTAAACAATTAATAATTGTAGCCAATGTGGCCACAAACATATGGTCAGATTCTAAAAATTGATGTATTCATCCTTACCCATTACCATTTCTTGTTAAAAAAACACAATCTGTAACCTAGGAAGTTGTAATTGAGTGTATTTGTTATTGCAAAAAAAAAAATCAGAATTTATTATGGCGCTCCTGGCTCTTTAACATATTATATTTGCAATTCTTCAATGAACATACCAATATTCCTAAAGTAACACATATAACAAGTCCTTCTAAACTCCTGTCTTTTATTTGCCAATCAACCAATCAAGATTCTATAGAAATTCTTTTGTATACCAATTTGTACTGCCTGAAGGGGTTTATCTTGATACTCCAGTAATGACAAATTGGTATACAAAAGAATTCTATAGAATCTTGATTGGTTGATTGACAAAGAAAAGATAGGAGTTTTGAAGGAGTTGTTATAGGTGTTACTTGAGGAATACTGGTATGTTCATTGAAGAATTGCAAATATAATACGTTATTGAGCCAGGAAATCCGCCATAATTATAGTTTTTTTTTTTTCTATGAGGTGACCATGGAGTTCGACTACTGATATCATTTTTTACCCTTCACATTCAGTAATTCACAATAGTTTCCACAAATAAAACATCACAATAGTTTCTTAATTATTTTGGGATAAACCTATGGTCCATTTCAACTTAGGGCCATTTCATTTAAACTTCCCACCGGGGGTGGAACACCAGTGATTTTTTTTTTCGAATGGTGGCGGGTAAACTTCTATTGTGTACTATTGTGTACTAATAGTTTAATTATATATCTAAATTTTGTCCCTCTTGGTGGGGATATAAAATAAGTGGCATTCCACCTCCACAGTGGAATTTTTACTGGAACAGCCCTTACTATTTAAGTGTGAGAAATGTACATGTTATAAAACTGGCATCAAATATTCCATAAAATCAAAGTTTTGATTAATTATAAATTTTTTGCCTACAATTATACATGTAAATACAAACAACTCACAAAGTTATCATATCAATTACTTACTGTAGGGACAAGTGTTATAAAAAATTGAGATCCATTTGTATTAGGTCCTGCATTAGCCATCGACAGAGTGTAAGGTCTGTCATGTCGTAATGATTGATGAAATTCATCTTCAAACTCTCCACCCCATATCGACTCTCCTCCTGTACCATTACCTTTGAAAATCAAATAAATTCCTTATAGAACACAAATTGTTCTTACACAGACATTATCCTTAATTTAAACCTATTAACTGATATGACTTGAACACTTAATTTTGATGTATATGTCAGTTTTTGCTTACTCAGCCATACTGCAAGTTTAGTATAGTGGTGTTCAATCGGATGGAAATACCAACCGATTATCTATCATCATCGGTTAGGCTTAACCGACCGATTATCGGTCATAATCGGTTATCCTGCAATTCTTCTTTTAATTTTGCTTTAGGACTTTTGGATATGTGTCTATAGTATGAAGTGCTTGCTTTTCATTGGAACTAATGAATATATTCTTACATACTAAATTGTTTAGTTTGTAAATGTGAAATTTGTACATGCAAATGTACACAATAAAGCATTAGTTTCTTTGCTTTAATTTAAATAGCCACTGACTTTCCCCATAAACCTATGGACTACCTGAAGACTGTTTTGACTAAGTTTGGTTCCAACTGGCCTATTAGTTTTTCAATTGGGAAGATCTTTGAAACTATTCCAATAGAATCCAATGTTAACCTATGATTCACTGGCAGCCATTTTGATAGAATCAAAACTTGCTGGACACATTATAAAATGAGTCTATCTGAGGTGCATTGTGACCAAGTTTTGTTGCAATAGTACTGAAAGTTTGAGAGAAAAGGATTTAAAAATATGTTCCCATAAGGTCTGATGTTAAACTATGCTCCCTGCTGGTGGCCATCTTATTTCTGGTATAGAATATTTTGATACAGGGGATAACCCAAGGATTACTGTAACTTATTTTAGTTCCATTTGGGCAAGCAGTTTGTGAGAAGAAGATCTTTATATATGCGTCCCATAGGCTCCAGTGTTAAATTATGTTTCCTTCTAGCGGCATCTTTGAACCCCAAAAACAACACTTTGTATAGGGACCACCCAAGGACTGTTGTAACTAAGTTCATTGTTCCAATTGGCCCAGTAGTTTCAGAGTAGAAATTCTTTAAATTAAGATGTTCATGATGGACAGACAAAGAAGAAGGACAATGACAGATGATGGAAAGACTAGGGAATGACACGACGGATGACGGATGCAAAGTGATGACAAAAGTACCTGGATTTAGCAAGCTGAGCTGAAACTGATCAGGGAGGGAAAGTTTCCAAATGTATTAACTTTTCATGGCCTTCCTATTTTTTTCCTAAAGGTCACATGTACTTTAAGTTAACTGATTATCAATCGATTGAAGAAAATCTCAATTGAATAATCACTTCTGGATTGAGACATTTTCCAATCATCGGAACACCACTAGAGCATATAAGAGCTTTAAGTCTTCGATTTGAACAAACAGGGGAATAAACCCAAGACATTCTGCACTTCAAATGAGTATGTATATCCATAAATCTTTCAATACAGTATAAATGTTTCAATGCTTTATTGATATCTTTGAATTCTTAATTTTCAATGAATCAGAATGTAAAATAGTGAAAAATACTTCTGAAAATGAAATATTGTAATTTAATATCTGTTGCAATGTAAAAACAAATCACCAATGATAAGTAGTTTTACCTTTAGGATCACCTGTCTGTATCATGAAATTTTTAATCACTCTGTGAAATATATGACCATTATAATAACCATCTCTGGAATGAACACAGAAGTTTTCCACTGTCTTAGGACACCTAGAAGAAAAAATCTAGTCTATTTTAATTATATAGATAGTGGTGATTTTTATGTTTTTATGTTTCTAGGTTAGAATCATTTTTCATTGTCACTATTGAGATGAAAAATTTCTAATTACACTTTTTCTATAACAAAATACACAAATACATGAATGAACTGTCAAATTGCTGAATTGTGACGTTTTTCCCAAAGTTATTTAACAAAGTGCAGCAGGGTCTTGAATCTCTTCATGCATGATGCATACTTCTGTTGGACCAAATATGATGTTCCAAAATCAAAGGGTTCTTGATATATATTGAATTAAGCTTGTGCTTCCATCATACTTTGAAAACATGTATCTCCTTTTGCAACTTCTTTCACAGAAAAGACTACAAGAGGCTCTCAAGAGCCTGTATCGCTCACCTGGACCATACGTCTGACATAAAGATATCGAGATAAATGCATTTCCTATAGGGTCTAATGTTAAACTGTTTCCTGTTGGAGGCAACCTTGGATTGGATGCAAACATCCAAGACACAAATTTTGAAGAGGGCCACCCATGGCCTTTTTTGTGAATAAGTTCAGTTCCAATTGGATCATTTGCTAATTCATAAAATGGAATACAATATTAAAAAGATTGCTATGCGTAGCTTTGTCCCCCGCCACTGCAGTAAAGTCAATAAAGTCCCATAACTCATGTAAAATTTAGTGAATCAAAATGGCGGCAGGATATGATCAACTGCATTTAGGTTGCAAACAGACAAGCAAAATTTCAGCAAAATCCCAGAATTGGATTTTGAGGAGATATGTCCACAAAGTCTTCCTATGTTGTAGTATGCATTAAGTAGATAAAGTCCCATAACTCCAGTAATATTTGTCGACTCAAAATGGCAGCATAATATGATCAAGTACATATGGTGGCAAATGTTCAAAAAAAATTTCAGCATAATCCGTTCAGTGGTTTCCGAGGAGTTGCGCCTACAAAGTGTTCCTAAGCTGTAGCATGCATTAAGTAGATAAAGTCCCATAACTCCTATAAAATTTGTCAAATCAAAATGGCGATGCGATATGATCTAGTACTAATGAAGACTAACAATCCTGTAAAATTTGAATGAATAATCAAAGTTCCATTACTCCTACAAAATTTGACGAATCAAAATGGCGATGTGATATGATCTAGTACTAATGGTGACTAACAATCCTGTAAAATTTGAATGAATTTTGACCAGGGGTTTCTGAGGAGTTGCGTCCACAAGATTTGCCACTGTATAACAATGTGGAAATAATCAAAGTCCCATAACTCCCACAAAATTTGAAGAATCAAAATGGCAATGCGATATGATCTAGTACTAATGGTGACTAACAATCCTGTAAAATTTGAATGAATTCTGACCAGCCGTTTCTAAGGAAATGCACCCACAAAACAAGAGGCTCTCAAGAGCCTGTATCGCTCACCTGGACCATGGCTGACATAGATAAAAGGCATTTCCAATATGAAAAATAAAACATAAAATTTAGCAGAATACTTTTTTTTCTAAAATTACAGTATTCTTGTTTGGTTTCCATGGCAACCGAAAAATCCACCATCCATTACAACCCATAACAGAACACCATTCAAAAACTAGAGGTACTGTGGTCCACTGGACCACAAATGAATACCCCCGCATGCCCAATGTAATAAGAAGTTTAAATAAAAGGCTGATCTTTAAAGTCAACTGCGTCCTTTAATGTTATTCAAAAAACTTAATTTAGGCTAAGTATCAACATACCAATGTATCGGTAAACAGGAAGTAGTAGCGCAAC
>MJUU01053366.1:138844-148880 GCA_002080025.1 Modiolus philippinarum
CTTTTTTGGAAGGGACCATCTAAGGACCATTGTTACTAAGTTTGGTTATAATTGGACTGGTAGTTTCTGAGAAGAAGATCTTTGAATGTAATTTCCATAGGGTCCAATGTTTAAACTATGTTTCCCGCTGGCGGCCATCTTGGATTAGATAGGACCTGTCAGATACCTTTTTTGGAAGGGACCATCTTAGGACCATTGTGTCTAAGTTTGGTTATAATTGGACTGGTAGTTTCTGAGAAGAAGATCTTTGAATGTCTTTTCCAATGGGACCATCTAAGGACCATAAAGGCTAAGTTTAGTTTTAATTTGACAAGTAGTTTCTGAGAAGATCTTTGAATGTATTTACCATAGGGTCCAATGTTAAAACTATGTTCCCCGCTGGCAGCCATCTTGGATGAGGTATGGACCTGCCAGATAACTTTTTTGGAAGGGACCATCTAAGGACCATTGTGGCTTAGTTTAGTTTGTATTGGACAGTAAGTTTCTGAGAAGAAGATCTTTGAATGTCTTTCCCATAGGTCCAATGTTAAAACTATGTTTCCCGCTGGCGGCCATCTTGGAATTTGTGCAGACCTAAAAAACACCCTTTTTGTAAGGGATCACCCAAGGACTATTGTGGCCAAGTTTGGTTCCAATTTGCCCAGAAGTTACAGAGTAGAAGATCTTTGAATGTTTTTTCCCATAGGGTCCAATGTTTAAACTATGTCCCCTGCTGGTGGCAATGTTGAATGTAGTGCAATCCTGAAAAACATTTTTTTGTAAACTATTGTGGCCAAGTTTGGTACCAATTGGCTCAGTAGTTTCAGAGAAGAAGATCTTTGAAAATGTTTTCCCATAGGGTCCAATGATAAAACTATGTTTCCCGCTGGCGGCCATCTTGGAAATCACGCGGACCTAAAAAAAACCTTTGTTGTAAGGGACCACCCAAGGACTATTGTGGCCAAGTTTGGTTCCAATATGCTCAGTAGTTTCAGAGAAGAAGATCTTTGAAAGTGTTTTCCCATAGGATCCAATGTTAAAACTATGTTTCCCGCTGGAGGCCATCTTGGAAATCGGGCGGACCTAAAAAACATCTTTTTTGTAAGGGACTACCTAAGGACTATTGTGGCCAAGTTTGGTTCCAATTGGCCCAGTAGTTTCAGAGAAAAAGAATTTGAAGGTTTTTTCCATAGGGTCCATCTTGGATGAAGTACAGACCTGAGCGAAACAATTTTTAAAGGGGACCACCCAAGGACTATTGTGGCCAAGTTTGGTTTCAATTGGCCCAGTGGTTTCAGAGGAGAAGATCTTTGAATGAAAAGTTTACGGACGGACGGACAAAGGGACGGACGACGGACGGACGATGGACGCAAAGCGATTGCAAAAGCTCACCCTGGCATAGCCAGGTGAGCTATAAAGTGACACACAGACGCAGACCATTTCTATGTCCCTCCGTCGGGTTGCTGTGGGGGACAACTAAGCACCTGCTGTTAGCCATGGTGAATGAGGAAGGATCCCAGGATACCTTTTTGTAGCGGGTCATTTAAGGATACTTATGACTTTGTTTGGTTTTAATTGAACTAGCAGTTTCTGAGAAGAACTTTGAATGTGTTTACAAAGGGTCAAATGTTAAACTATGTTCCTCGCAGGTGGCCATCTTGGATGAGATACAGATATGCCGGATACCTCTCTTTGAAGGGACCGTCTACAGACCACTGTGACTAAGGTTGGTTCTAACTGGATAAGAAGATCTTTGAATGTGTTTTCAACTTTGAAATCAAATTAAATAACTGATTCTTTTACTTACTCTTTTGCAAACAACTTAAGATGAATATCTCCCATTGTAGTAAATAATACACAAGATTCAGCAACTCGTGTGTAGGAGGCATCCTGTAATGGAATGCAACATAATTTTAAAGATACAGGAATAATTCCCATTGTAGAACTATGTAGTAAATATAATGTCAGTTATGAAGTATTATATGATAACAAAGTTATCTAAATTAGGGAATATCTTTATATGAAAAGCTTTGTCCTCAGCTGATGTTGACTATACAGGTTACATACTAACAAAATTTGCTTTCAGATACAGCTGAACTTTGATGGCTAGAACTGGAAAAGCATGAGCACGAGGGATGTCTTGAACCCTTTTTGTTGTCCCGTTGTTCAAGATTAAATATATTTTGACCCCAAAATCCTTAACACCCTCTAACTCAAACTGTTTTCAACTGTCCCTCGTGTGTTCAAACAATCGAAGTATGACTGAAAATTTTAGCTGTACATTATTGTTATTTTGCACATATTCATTTCTGTATATATACTATTCCATTTTCATTCAAACTTGGGCTATCACATTTAAGTCAAAATACCAGGTAACTGGAAATAAGTGTTTAGGCTTTCAAGAGTTATAACCAAACTTATATGATCCAACATCTTGAATCTTCAATTTAAATTCTCTGATTCGCTTCATTTCATATAACAAGAATTCATTGTACATTTTTGTTCAAATGATAAATACCTGAGCAGACGACACTATTTCTTCTTTGGTGGGCTTCTCATTGAACACATCTCTTTCTGAATCAATACTGAAATATTAAAAATACATCTCAATTCACAATTCAAATCAATTCCATATATTTCTGAGTCATTTTACAATTCAAAGCGAAAATATCTTGGACAAATTCTTGGTCAAAGATCTACCACTTATACTTTGCAATATATTTGCCTTCCTTTGAACTCAGATTGCTTCTACGAAGGTTTGGGTTATTCCATTAAAACATATATGGTACCCAAGAGAGGTGTTTTAAAGGATGGGTACAGATCTGTACAAGTAAATTCCTGTAACTTGGAGCTTTAAATATCTATTGATGGAAGAACCTCAGTGATATACAACTTCCTTTGTTGTTTCATAACATGACACAAATAGTCATTAAAACACTTTTGTGTGTACATCAAGCAGTTATTTCACCCTTGGAATGGAACACTTGGTTAGGCATAATTATTTTGTGAATACAACATCTAAAAGTATGCAATCTATTTTGCCTTCTTTTCTGATAACACAAGTTTTTATAGTGATCATTATGCCATAACCCTGAGTAAGCATATACATCGATCACACAGAACATTCTTCGCCATACTCTTGTAGCCTTTGAAGATCAGTGCAGGGGTTAACGGGACCTGGGAATTTAAACTACGGACCAGTGCATAACACCATTGAAAAAGTCCGACGGACCAGTGAAAAATCAGAGGAAATGATTTACTTCACGTTTCGTTTACTTTTTCATTGATCCAACTCTATTATAAACTTTGAAAACATATATAGATTGATCCTTACTTTCAAGTGCATTGAAGACTGATCTTCTTCGCACTTGACAGCAACGGGAAATCCCTATCGATGATATAAGCGTAAAACTAAAGTTGACCAACATGATTTCATTTCGTGTTCAGTGGTTTTATCAAAAGTAGTGAGTCGTAACGTTGGTCGTAAGTTACTTATAATGTTTGTAAGTAATGACAGATCGTAACTGTAGTAATACAACATCCAGGCCCGAGTTCAGTTTTCTTCTTGCCTGTTCTCATTGTCCTTAGAATATTGTTCCTAGCGTTTTTGGTGCATTTTTTCTTTGGTCATTTATATGAATTTCTCTATTTTTTTCTGCGCTCAGGGCAAGAACAGGCTTCAAATGTATTGTATCACAAAAATCATTATTATATGAACAGGCAGAGAGAGTAGGGAATTTTTTTTTTATCTTCTGAACTCGCTGGACTTATCAATTTTGGTACTTTAATGTTGTTTGCTGTCAAGGAAAAAGGATATGGTAGAAGTTTGTGAATTTTATATATGATACCAGTCAAAGGATAAATTGGTATAGATAAAAATAATTAACTTTCAGCATAGAATTTTTATTTAATCGTTGAAAAAAGTTAATATGTTACCCTATGGGAAATGAAAAAAAATTGTGGTCTCGGACTTACTTCAAATTTTGGGCAAGTCTGTATGGACCACTGAAAATTTGGTCAGGACCAGTGAATTTCTTTGAGCTACAAGTCCTGGACCAGTAAGGTTCTGTAAAAAATTTTAACCCCTGCAGTGTTATTGCTTTCCAATACCCTAGAAAAATAAAGGGCTACGCCGAGCGCAGCATGATACAACCGCAGCATGTCGACCACTGAAATTTTTAAAGTGAATGTGGACACAGTAAAGAGCTTGACACAATAACTAGATGGACAAAAAAAGAAGCTAGACACAGTTATTAGCTACAAACAAAATAGGGAAAAAATCAACCCTTTTGATTACTTACTGATAAAAAACCGAAAGGGCTATGCAATATATGTACTATCAACTAAAACTTTACAGACAAGAAAAAAAAACCATCGAAATCTGATGAAAAATAAAGATATGACATATTTAGAAAAATTGCAATTTTGGCCCCTTTGACCCCTTGTAGCTCGGAAACGGTAAGACCTACACAAAATCCGTTGACANCTGAAAGCTTAGATCAAGAGGAATCCAAAGAAAAAAATCCCATCGAAATCCGATGAAAAATAAAGATTTGACATATTTAGAAAAATTGCATTTTTGGCCCCTTTGACCCCTTGTAGCTCGGAAACGGTAAGACCTACACAAAATCAGTTGACATATCTCTGAAAGCTTAGATCAAGAGGAATCCAAAGAAAAAAATCCCAACGAAATCTGATGAAAAATAAAGATTTGACATATTTAGAAAAATAGCATTTTTGGCCCCTTTGACCACTTGTATCTTGGAAACGGTAAGACCTACACAAAATCCGTTGACATAGTACTGAAAGCTTAGATCAAGAGGAATCCAAAGAAAAAAATCCCATCGAAATCCGATGAAAAATAAAGATTTGACATATTAAGAAAAATTGCAATATTGGCCCCTTTGACCCCTTGTAGCTCGGAAACGATAAGAGCTACGCCAAATCCGTTGGTATTCTACCGAAAGCTTAGATCAAGAGGAATCCAAAGAAAAAAATCCCATCGAAATCGAATGAAAAATAAAAATTTAACATATTNGCTGGCGGCCATGTTTTTTATCGGATCGGAACGAAATGAGCAATCTTTGTAAAGGACCTTCCATACATCATTCCTGTAAAGTTTGGTTGAATTTGCTTCAGTGGTTTCAGAGGAGAAGATGAATATGTGAAAAGTTTAACGAACGGACGGACGGACGACGGACGACGGACGCCAAGTGATGGCAATAGCTCACACTGACCCTTCGGGTCAGGTGAGCTAAAAATGTTTTTTTTGAGATTTGCCCCTGTTGGGCCCATTTATCTCGTGAGGGGTACATGCTACCTGAAATCCGTTGGCATACTCCAGATTGGAAATTTCCTCAGGAGCACACTGAAACAAACCCCCTCAAAATCCAATAATTAATAAAGATTCTACAGTCAAAAATGTGAAAACACCCAATTTCACCCCTTTTTGGCCCCTTTTTCTAAAACGGGCGGGGCAACCAACTCAAAATTAAAACCTCTGTTTACTAAAATTTCATAATGATCCGTCCACTAGAAGCAAAGTTATGCTGTCCACAGACGCCGACGCAGACGCGGAGGCCGACGACGCCAACACCATACCAATATACAACCGCAAAATTTTTGCGGTCGTATAAAAACTATACCTTTTTGTATCCTCTGGTTCTCTCCTTGAATATATGTAAAATCTGTTTTTCTTAAAGGCAGTACAGAATAAAAGTGGATCAAAGAAAACATTCTGTAGCGTGGGGTTGTCTGATGCTGCTGTCTCCACGTCTATAGCTGCTTTCTTCTTTTTACCTGTACCTTGGAACAGACTTATACATAAACTTCTCATGTTCTCCGGTTTGCCAATCATACGTACACATCTGTTGGTATGTAAGTTAATCACTGAAAACAAATACATGGGTAAATAATTATTTTGATTATGGAACATCATGTTCTTCATATCTTATTCCTCATATTAAGCACCCCTGCCACTGTAAGCACCCTCCCCAAATATAATCTTATTTGAAATCCCTCAAGCTCCCTTTCAAAATCCTGCTTAAAAAAGGCCACTATTACTGTAAATTCTGTATTGAATTCTTGTTTCCGATCACTGACTTTATCTTGACTCCATTGCACATGTATATTCAGTTTCCTGTTGTAAACAGTCAATCTAATTATGTTCAAATTGCAATAAAAACAATTGACTAAAATCAACACCAGTCTGTTTTTTTGCAATAATAAAAGTTTGCATTGAATACTTAGGTAAGATCAATTATTTTCATAATAAGCACCCCCATTTTGAACAGAATTTGATGGTTTACTATTGTTTTTACTACTGTATAACTAGGGATTTAGCAAGGATTCTGAGACAAAAAGTCACTTCTGAATGTCAGAATTTTTGCGCGATAACATTCCCTATGAATTTTAAAAATTTTAACATAATACACAAACAGAATTAATCTAATTAAAATGACCATTCTTCCATCCTACATCATTCAGATATAATTATGTCACGATGTTAACTAATTAATACAGATCTCACAAACCTTTTATGCCTAGCATTGTAGCATACAGGATAAAATGTCCACTTTCATCAAATACTGAAATAAAATACATCTGACCGTTAAAAGCTTAACAACAATTAATAATTTACAGTACTGTAATTACATTTGTGAGTAAAGCTCTTAACTTAGAGACTGCAGAAAACTAAACTTTCACATAAATCAAAATGTAGAGAAATAATTGAAAATAAAAACACATGAAAATGAAAATATAACAAGTAGTCTCCAGATTTATATACCATAAATATATGCACGAGTGTGTGGTGGTGTTTCTGACTTCAACGACCGAAATCTTTGTCTCACTGAAAAACTTCTGCATCAAGGGTTTGGATATCATAGATTGATAATGACATTCTCTAGGTTTTGTTGTAGATGCATTGACTAATTAAGAAAGTTTGGTTCTGCATGCGGGGCTTTTGTGCATCAGGGCATTTCACATCCAGGCTTCTATGGAAATGTCATTTACAAAGCGCATGGGTTCGGAGGTTGTCCTTCCAGGCTTATTAGTCCGTTGAGCAAACTTATTCATAAAGGATATGGGTACAGCATTGTTGTTGGGTCTTTGCTTCTGGTTTTTGTTGGCAAGGGTGTTGGTCATCTCCTGGGTGCTTTGCACCGTGGCTGAATTTTAACAGTTTTTCGTGTTGGCGGTGTTTGGCGTTGCGCAATATCATGTTCTTCTTTCATAATTGATGATGTTATTATACCAAATCTATTTAGAAGTATTTCAATTGAAATTTCATATGTAAGAAGGCTTCATATCATAGTCAACGGAAATTATGTCCTTAGCTAGCTGTCAGTAACTGCGAGCATTTGTCCGGACAGTACCTGTGTGTATTGTCTTCATGTTTTATGCACTTCATTGTAAGGGTACTCGTCTTGATAAGTTGGACTTTTTTCTAGTTTGATTTTTGCTGTCAGTCTTTTTGTGTATTTATTTTTAGCCATTCGCCACACGTGGGGGGAGGGTTTGGATCCAAGAGGACGAGTTTAACCCCGCCACAATTTTTGCGCCTGTCCCAAGTCGGGGTGTGTTGGTCGTTGGCTTGTCCTTGTCTTCTTATAAAATTTTAGTTTCTTGATATTAGGGTTATGTGGTTTGTTTCCATTGATTTATTCACTTTTTTACCTTTTCGGGGCCATTTAGGGCTTACTATATGGTGTGAGGTTCCTCACTGTGTTGAACGCCATATGGTGACCCCTAGATGTTTTGTTTTTTGTCGTTTTAACCTGGATATGGGATGTTGTCTCCTTGACATTTACCCCATTTCCTTTCTTTTTCATAAAATCAACATGTAACAAAAACAAGTGTGGACCCAAATTGATGTCTTGCCTGTCCCTACTTGGTTGCAAAATTGATGTGAAAACTCAAACTGCCTAAATCAGAAAACTTAACATGTTCTCTAGACTGTAAAATTAGATTAACTGACAAAAGCAATATAGCAGAAAGTCATGTATCACCCAAAACTAAAATGCCAAATATCAGTGACCTACAACTGACAGATACTGAGAAACCAAAGTACATGTTCACTAGACCATGAAAATGAGGTAAAGGACTAAAACAAAACATGGGGTTACATGCGATACCCCCACTCATATTATTTTACACATTAACAAGGGAAAAAATGGCTCAGTCCTGCCAAACAGGAAGTTGATAACTTAAGGTGACCAAAATAGCAGACGATGCATTCCCCCTATATATAAAGTCAAATACCAAATATGAAATAAATTGGCCCAGCAGTAGCTGAGAAAACAAGGAACAAAAATTGTTACTATGTTCAATAAAGGGAAAAATGGCTAAGTCCCGCCAAACAGGAAGTTGATATCAGAGGATGACCAAAATGGCATACAACGCATGCCCCCTATATATATAAAGTCAAATACCAAATTTGAAATGAATCAGCCCATCAGTAGCCGAGAAAAGTGTGACTGAAGGATGGACAGACAAGGGTATTCCAATATACAACCCATTAATGAATGGAGGTACACCCCCTGATTTGTTTAACTTGTCTTTTTTATCGTTCGTTTTTCGTTTTCCGTTCTTTCGTGTATCGTTTTTGGTTCGTTCGTGTATCGTTTTCCGTTCGTTTGCGTTGTTGGTTTGTCTGCACGATAAACGCGTTCATCCGTTCGTGCAAGGAATCAAACGATTTAAAACCAAATAATTAAATTTGATTGGTTACTGTAAAATACTAATTCATTCGTCTGGACGAAAGCCGCTATCATTCGTTCGTCTGCAGGAACGCTAGTATCGTGCGTTCGTTTGTGCGTTAGTTCATCATCACAATCTCTGTTATCGTGCACCGATGATTTAGCAGTACATTATTTATAGTTACTTTCTCCATTCCTCTATAGTTCAAATTTTTATTTATTTTGATCGCACTTTTGTACCTTCACGTTAAAGATTCACCTACTGAATAGGTAGCCTGAATTTACCTGCAAGGCTTCAAGAGACTGTTCACGATATCAAACACCAAACAACACCATCTGCATGTTCGGTCAACGTTTAAAATTTATAAACAAAAAACTTCTTAGAAACAAACTATTTACGTCAATAATAACATAATACAGATTTTATGTAATATCTGGGACTAATATACAATATAACAGTTATACTAGTCCCAGGTAATATTAACCATTCAGGAAGCCGAGGCAAATATTAAATTGGAATTCCATACTTTAGTAAGCAGTTAGAAACTTTTGACTTCTTTTAAAAGCAAATATATAATTACGAAAATGAAGTCCACTTTGGCCGCAGCATGCTTACTGTCACAAAATTTCCATATGTTGTTTTGTGTACATTTTTTTGTACATGTACTTTTGTATATTTCATTCACCCCAGGGCGTATTATTGCAACCAGCTTTTTTGTCAACTGAATAGCTATATGAAATGAAAATCCCCTGTTTATTAAAAAAAAGAAAAGAAAAGAAGAAAAAATAAAGGGCTACGCCGAGCGCAGCATGATACGACCGCAGCATGTCGACCACTGAAATTTGAACAAGTGTAATTGAAAGTGAGTGTGGACATACTAAAGAGCTTGACACAATAATTGCATGGACACAATAAGGGGATTGATGCAGTAATTAGCTGGACACAAACTAGGGAAAATGAAAAATTAGCCCTTATGACTCCTTATGGTTCCTCTTTGACCCCGTATAGCTCGAAAACGGTAAGAGCTACACCAAATCCATTGACATATTACTGAAAGCTTATATCAAGTGGAATCCTAAGAAAAAAATCCCATCAAAATCCGTCGAAAAATAAAAATTTCATGTAATCTGCAAGTTATCAATTTTGCCCCCTTCGACCCCTTATAGGTCGAAAACAGTAAGAGCTACGACAAATCCGTTGACATACTACTGAAAGCTTATATCAAGAGGAATCTAAAGAAAAAAATCCCATCAAAATCCGATGAAAAATAAAAATTTTAGGTAATCTGCAAATTAGCAATTTGGCCCCGTTTGGCCCCTCATAGCTAGGTAAGCAAACAAGTTATCAAAAATCTAAT
>MJUU01053366.1:150818-179281 GCA_002080025.1 Modiolus philippinarum
AGATGAAAATGTGAATTTCCCATAGGGCCAATGTTAAACTATCTTCCGTGCTGGCGGCCATGTTTTTTATCGGATCGGAACGAAATGAGCAATCTTTGTTAAGGACCTTTAGTACATCATTCCTGTAAAGTTTGGTTGCATTTGCTTCAGTGGTTTCAGAGCAGAAGAAGAAAATGTGAATTTTCCCATAGGGTCCAATGTTAAACCTAAGTTCCGCGCTGGCGGCCATGTTTTTTATCGGATCGGCACGAAATGAGCAATCTTTGTAAAGGACCTTCCATACATCATTCCAGTAAAGTTTGGTAGAATTTGCTTCAGTGGTTTCAGAGGAGAAGATGAATATGTGAAAAGTTTAACGGACGGACGACGGACGACGGACGGACGACGGACGACGGACGACGGACGACGGACGCCAAGTGATGGCAATAGCTCACACTGACCCTTTGGGTCAGGTGAGCTAAAAACGGGTGGGGTCACAATAACCAAAACTACTGCAAGCCTTCCTTTTGTACCAAAGAACATTATGTTAAACTTTCATAAGGATTGATTTACTGGAACAAAAGTTATTGACCAAAAACAAAAGTGTCTACAGACGACGACGACGACAACGACAACGCCAACGACAACGACAATGACGCCGACAACGACGACGACGACGACGACAGCACCATACCAATATACGACCGCAAAAATTTTTGCGGTCGTATAAAAACGTCACAGGTGAAGAACCAGTATATTTTTACTATTACTTTTTTCACACTTTAAAATAATAACTTTGTGTATGGATTTCGATATTTGATATTATCTGCACTGATGAGAAAATCATGTGACATAAGTTGTTGAAATGGTCAAATGCAGAATATAAATTTGAATTATTTCGTACTTTGTTTCCACATATACGCATCCATTTTCGGGACTTCCCGTTCTGCCATGCAGGTTCAAACATGGTATTACCAGATAACCTTCTTTACTGAATCAATCATGCACTTTCCTCGACGTGGCCAGCTATAATGGTCATTTTCAAGGGAGGTAACCGCGTTACAACAGATTATGCAGATACTGATTATTTTCAATACAAATAAGACATATTTCTATACAAGACATTTTAATCATTCTAAAATTTAAATACAATGAAAATTTATCAAAAAAAATAAATTAATAGATAAATAGATTAAAAAAAATCGAAAAATGCATTTTTTCAGTAATAATAATATTGAAATTGTAATTAAAATGTAAACGCGAAATTTAAACGTTTTATTTTCGCCACCCAGAATAAAGTGTGTTAATACTTTATTCTCTTTATGTTTATTATGGTTAATACATATAATGCAAATACGAGTCACCAGCAAGCAGTTGTCCAATTAACAGTATCTGATAAACAAGTGGCTGAAGGAACACACCTGTCACCTTGACCAGGTGATAATTTGCCTGAGGGCATCATAAATCATTTTTGTAGTTCTTTCAAATCTTAGATTATGTATTTGATATTGGTTGTCTTTTATAACAAATATGAGATTGATTTAGATGTGGCTTAGTGTATTACGCCCGGGTTTTACATGGAACATATAAACAAGGTACCCTTATTATCACGGATACACAATACCGGTTTCAAAATCTACATATATTTAAACTTTAACTTAGAAATTGATAAATTATAATATGTTTGGGGAAAGGTGAGGAAAATAACCTACAAACAATGATGGTTATACAACATCCGGGTTATCCCATCATCGTCGATTTTTTATTTTCACAGAAATTTTGCGATTTTCAAATCAAATTGGAAGTAACAGGACTACAAATTAAACTGTTCTTATATACATTTTCTTTTACAGTAATCTTTCATCTTCCGCTGTATATGTGCATAAATGTAAATTATGTCAATTAAAGATGTTTTATTGTGTGTATTCACACTTTATCGTTATATATGCATAGCTACAATGGGAGTAGTTGAGTCTTTAACACCGTTATTTCAAATCAAATTGGAAGTAATTTTGACTGAAATTAAACTGAAATGATATGCATCAATTGAAAGAACAGGTTTTCAAGATTACGTGGATAATAGCATAAATTAGACAAAAACAACCGTTTTCGAGAAAATTCAAAATATTTGTACCATTCTTGTGTTTTCTTTGTATTTTTTTATCGAGTGAAATCGTGGTTTGATCAAAGTCACGTGACGACCATAATAGCTGGCCACGATGAAACCACAATGTCACGAGAGAAGTTCCATCATAATATTATTTGTCCCGAAGAATAAAACGTTATGTACAGAAAATTTTCCCGTTGAAACAATTTTAATTGCAAATGGAAGATTAAAATGATTTGCAAGTATTATGAAATTTCTCTAGTAGAAACTGTCTTAGGTGGAGCAAATATACAGGCGTTGACAATAAAAACACAGCTTTTTTCGTTCTTGATTCTAACGGAAGAAGACATTCAGATATGCTGTTTTCGAATTATATTTATATACCCAAAGTGAGATTTCGTCAGTCGATTTTGAAAAGCTTAACATTTCGTGAATTGTTTTGCAAATTAATCTCGTTGTATGTATTGTATGCATTGCGCATGTATACATGTATATATGTGAAAATCTAGTATGTAAAAAAGTCTTTCATCGTTTGGAGAAATGTATTTTGCCAGGAACGGAATAGGAATAGGAAATATGACCGTATCATTTTGTCCTTCTGCAAATTGAAATAGATTTTATATTTTAATCTAAAGTTTTAATTATATTCTGTTCGTTTCATTTTTCTATAAAGAATTATTATTTATAGATGTTTATTTCTTTCATGTTCTGTCGATTTCATTCTTATATCCTATTTTGATGGACAAAGTAGCGATTTTTTACACAAATATTGTTTATTTTTATCAAACCGTAAATATTTTCGGCTAAAATGTTTCAAAAAGTTGTGTCACAAAGATCCTTTTTAATTATCAATTATTGTTTATTTGTCAAACCGAAACAGACAATGTTTATTAAAAAGGATAATCGAACTTTAAGCTAAATAACTTTTTTGGATAAAATTGTAAAAAGTCATTTTATTGGATAACGTAAGTTTCTTTCCTTCCTGTCAATCAATTTCTAATATTTATAGTATTTTTATGAAATATATTTTGTTATATTTATTGTTGATCGTTGAAATATGAAATATGGAAATATCAGCAACTTCGCATCTATGTGAAATACGAAGCTATTTCCCTAGAAACAGGGACTGTGTGATTCGGTTAAAAAACACCTGGTCAAACTACTGTCTTGCATTTGTCAAATACAAACTCGCTATCAGATTGATACAGAAGCAAATATCTATAAGGATACACACGGTACAAGGAATAAATCACACAGCTGAAGACAAAAATACTTGTTCCTTCCATCCGGATGGTTGGTGTACACAGGGCTTGAATATATACGTGCATTAATGTGCAAATTATCAAATAAATGAACGTGCAGAAAAAGCAATCATAAAAAAATTACATTACTGTTCTTTCGGAAAACCCGAAGTGTAGGATTTTTTGTGGCAGCTGCCAAAAGCTGTATTAAGTACTTAATTGAGTTATTTTCTAAGGTAGCCTATTGAATCACATAGTTCGAAATTCAGATATAGCTGCACAAAGATCACGGTAACAGATAAGCAATTAGCGACCGTGAAGTTTCTTTTTTTTTTCCATTTCTATTTTCATTTTTTTTTTGTAATTGTTGCGCAGAAAATAAATAAATAAAAATTAGATCGACCTTTTACGTTACTATCCATACTATTACATTTTTCATGCTGGACCACCACAAATTCAAAATGTATCAGACGCAGGGTTGGCAAAAATGCGGGAAATACTCATATTTCCCAGGACGGTGGGAAATACTGGGAATTCCTGGGAAATACTGGTAATTCCCGGACAATACTGGGAAATATACTGTCAAATGATATAACTTCAAAACATTGTAGTTAAAAGTGCAACAAATAGATCAACTATGTCTTAATTGATGTATACATAGGGAATTTCATTTTCTCCCACTATTCTAAATAAGTAAAGCAATTAAAGTCTTTGGATTTTCAGTATTAAACATCAGATCCGGATCCATTCATTTATAATCATTGTATTAATGTTTTTATAAATAAGAATAAAATTCATTAAAGCACTAGTATTTTTCATAAATATTTCATTTAACAACTAAAATTTGTCAAATGTGAGAGTGTTAATTACCAAAACAACATAAATGTCAATGATGGGCTTGGGTATGTTTAATTTTTCAATACATCAAATGGATTCATAAAGGAATGTTTTCATAACTACCTAGATTTTAAAATAATATGAAAAGCACACCTGTTTTTTAATTAAAAAATTAATTAAAGGATATAAAATTAAAAAAAAATAGAATTAAACAAATAGTTAAGAGTATTTTTGTGTCAAAATGACTTGATTTGAATAATTTTTCTTATATATTTCCCAGTATTTCCCACTTTTTGAAAATAAGCAGTATTTCCCAGGACGGTAATTCCCGGTAATTACCAGTGGGATTTACCACCACTGGTATTTCCCGTCCAACACTGATCAGACGTTCCGTATGATTAGCTTTTAATAGATATTTTAGTCAAAAGCCGGTGAAATTCCATTCATACATAGGTTGCTGTCCAATGTGAAGTTATAAACCGGTGGCATATTAGATAAAAACGTACGTTCGTACACACGATTAGAGCATTCGTTTGTACATACGATTAGAGCGTTCGATCGTTTGCACGATAAGAGCGTTCGTTTGTTACAGCGTTCGTTCGTGTACACGATATGAATCGTTCGTTTAGACGATACTGGCGTGCGTATTACCTTTCGTTCGTTCGTTTGTCGTGCGTTCATGCATCGTTTATCGTGTGTTCGTACATCGTTTTTCGTTCGTTCGTATATCGTTTGTGTGGGTAAGTTAAACGAATCAGGGGGTGTATAATAGCAGGCTGTCATATTCCATCAAAGACAAACCCACATACCAAATATTGTTGACCTTACATTAATAGATACTATGAAACTTAACATGATCACTGGACCATGACATTGAGGTCACAGGCAAAAGCCATATAGCAGACTGTCATGTACTACCCAATACCAACACATATACAAAATATCATTGACCTACCACTTATAGTTACTAAGTAAATGACCAAATCATTTAAACTTAACATGCTAACTAGACCTTAACATTGAGGTCAAGGACAAAAGCCATATGACAGACTGTCATGTATTACCTAAGACCAACCTACATACCATTCATCCTTGACCTACCACTTAAGTTACTGAGAAGCTAAACTAAGAACAAAAACTTAACATGTTCATTGGACTGTGAAATTGTGGTCAAAGACAAAAGCCATATAGCAGACTGTCATGTACTACTCAAGGCCAACCTATATACTAAATATCATTGACCTACCACTTATAGTTACTGAGAAAATTACCTAATCACAAAAACTTAACATGCTCATTAGACCATGAAATTGAGGTCAAGGACAAAAGCCACATGACAGACTGTCAGGTACTACCTAAGACCAACCTACACACCATATATCATTGACCTACCACTTATAGTTACTGAGAAACTAAACTAAGCACCAAAAATTAACATGTTCACTGGATCGTGAAATTGAGGTCACAGACAAAAGCCAAATAGCAGACTGTCATGTACTACTCAAAACCAACTTATATACCAAATATCATTGACCTACCACTTAAAGTTACTGAAAAAAATGACCTAATCACAAAAACTTAACATGAAAGTTTACGCCGTCGCTGTAGCCGCCAACATACTTTGTACCAATATGTCTCACTTTCAACGCCTTTCGCTGCAGGCGAGATAAAAATAACACACAAGTAAAGCACCTTTAATAACCAACCACTACCCACAACTCTGTTCATCGTGTTCTATGTTACAACTTTAGATTTCCTATGAGAAGGAATGATCCAGTTACTGAAAGTTATATTTTTATATAGCCTAGGTGGGCAAGTGGTCTAGAGTGCTTGACATAGTGCAGAACGTGTTGCCATAGATGACAATACAGAGCGGATTCAAATCCAGCCGTAGACCTTGCTGAATTTTCTGATGCTAACAAGTATGAAAAGATGATTTTAACCACTGTTGGCATTCGAAATAATATATTCTACCTTTGCTGCTCATCTTACCAATATATTATCATTCATACTTCAAATAAACAATAATTGATCTGTAAAGTGGATTAGTCTTAATAATTAATCAATGTTAGTACTACCCATATAATAATTTAAAATCATTCATCATTGTTAAATGATTACTCCTCCAATACATCCTGTTCCCTTTTGTCAATATACAACAGTAAAATTTCTTACAGTACTTAAGGTCATCAAAATATATGAAGTGAAAAATCATATTAAAATGCAAGATATTTGTTAAATTGCTATAAGCTTAAGGTGGTACGGGAGTTTAAAATTGCGCATCTGACAAAAATTGAAATTCACTATAGGAATTATGGCAAAATGATTTTCGATGTCTTTTAAGTGTTCAATTTGATAAAATTTGCTGCTTTTATTGGGTAACCATGCAGATTATTGTACCTTTTCAGCAAACCCTGTTCTATTAAGGGGAGATAATTTGTATTGAAATAAAAGGAAAAAATAAGTTTTTTGCCATTTATTCAAAAATAAGCTCAGTGACCCCAATTTTTTTTTCTTGCAAATCGAAGGCAAGTATATAAGCTGAATTTTTACCAAATTTTAACAAATTCTATCTGATGTAACTAAAATAAATCAAAATTTTGTTAACATTTGCTAATTTTCCCTATCATTTCAACCAATCTAGCTGATTTCTACATGTCAGATTTCTTTCTCATATGACCGGTGACCCCCAATTTTTATTTTATTTTTTGTATGCTCTAAAAAAATAGTATAATTCATGAAAATATCTGGAAATTCTATCTGACAGTTTTTAAACCCCCCTACCACCTTAAGGTGGCAATTATTTTTTTTCCAGTGTGTATTATGGAAATTTGGATCAAGCTTACCTAATACAAATGTGTCAATGAATATGTCACTGATATATAAAACATGACTGTCATTTTAGAAAATATTAAGGCATTTTAATACTTTTGATGATTTTCAAGATTGAGATGTTCTTCCAATAACTTAATGTTATTATCAAGTAAAAAATGCACTCACTTACTAATGTTACACAAATGGAACGACTCTGACTTTTCTAGGTCTCTTTCTGCTGCTAGTCGTCTTCCAAACTCCATATTTGGTAGTTGTTGTTTCATCTATGAAGGAAAATTGTACATGTTAAATATTTAAGTCTATACTCAAAATCTGTTTTTATCAAAATGTATAAGTTTAACTGTTGATTCACTAGTAAAGGAACAAATAGTTAAACTTTGGTCAGCATATTTCATCATAAAACTCTAAGCTATGTGTCCACTGAAAATCAACCTCAAGTTTGCTGATGTTAAGAAACTCAAAAGAAATTCAAAAAGGTAACTTGTGATGAAAACGCTTATTCTACATAATTTTTGAAAGGCAAATATTTTTTTCAGATGTTTAAACTGTAGAACATGTAATGACTTTTTGGATGGAAAAATTTTCGAACAATTTTGTGTCAGATGCATTTATGAGATTTAGAATTATAAAGTATATAAGTACATAACATATATTTAACACATACATCCTTACCTGTTGTAGTTCTGTAAACTGTTGAAGTGATTCATCCAACACTTTAGACAACTTTCCTGTTAAAAACTTGAAAATTCTCACCTGAAAAAAATAATTTGTGGGTAAGAAAGTACAAATATCATTCAAGTAAAATTTGGTTCAATTGCAATGGAGATGATGGCCTAAAGTTAAACTATGTTCTGCAGCGGCGACCATCTTGTTGATGGATCACAACTTTGTTTATAACCTTACTTACATTTTTTCGGTTCAACTTTGCAGTGCACAGAAAAAACTTCTAAAATTTATCATTTTACTTCACTGTTCACCAGAAATAGACTGGATTATATATTATCAGTGCCAAGATATACATTGACTTTCACTAACCACAGGAAGGCATAACAGATTTTTAGAGACTAACTTTAATTAACTTGAAGAACAATAAGGAGACAGTGTTGTCCTAATTGTCCAGTTTTGTGAGCACTGTCTAACAATAGAGAGCAATATATCTTAATGGCTTCATTTAAATTAATATTTGATGGATTACATTAGAAACTGAGAAGATGTCATGTCACATTGTTAAAAGATGTCCAATAAATTTTATGGACACAGACCAAGAGATCATATTTTTGAGACAGCATTTGAATGAAATTAACTGTACTGTAATGCAGGCATAAATAAATTATAAAAATACCTTCCCAAGGGTTCTTTTCACCTAGCTCCACTAAAATGTGATTAGGTAAATTAAATTTTTGACAGTAAAGAATCTTCAAAATGTTTGAGATTATTTACTGATTTGTCTAAATTTAAGATATATTTATCTAAGTTTTGTTGAACGGAAATTACTGAGGTTGTAATGGATTATAATCAAGAAGAGTATTGATCGAGAGAAGCTAGTTTATCAAAACTTTGTATCTGATTCATTTATGAAATTATGACTAAAACATTGGATTATAATGGCACAAAACTAGTTAGTGGTTATTTTATCTTTATATAGTTTCCTATCACAAGCATTTAAAACAATAGATTACCTTTCTGTCTGAGGACAAAGTGGCAAACAGTTTTCCATCTGGTGAGAAACAGATGTCAAACACAGTGGTCTGATGCTGAAATACATTAATCAAATAAATCTACGGGTATTTTCATAAAATGCATAGCATTTACTTCTTTTTCTAAACTGTTACTACAAGTTGTCTTTATCATAAACTTATTTTTGAATTATGTAAACAAGAGGTTATATCACTCACCTGGACAATCAGTGACATAAATAATCCAATATATCTATTTGTTTGCCAGGTCTCAATGTTAAACTAGAGGTAACTGCAGCAAAGACACAAAAGGATACCCTCAAGAGCCAATTTCCTAAACATAGGTAATCATCAAATTACAAAGTTTGCATCCTTATGGCACATTGTCACAGTAACCCAATTTTGCTTAGTTGCCAACCTACCATCAGAAATGCATGCAAATCCACAAATGCATGCATGATCAGTTGATCCTACCTTATATGAGATGTGAACTCATCCTTGAATGTAGTAGATCAAGCAGAAAATATAGTTCAAAGTGACCTAATTACAAAATGTATGCCTTGAAGCTGACCTACCTTCAGAGATGCATCCAAATGTAAGGTTATATAATCCTAACATGCGTAATGACTGAGATCTAAACTCTTCAGTAAATTTGAATGCAAGTCAATCAAGTGGAAAATACAGTTCAAGGTGACCTTGTTTTGCCTCGATGCACTCCTTCCATCAGAGCTGCATGCATATGCAAGGTAACATGATCCTATCATGTATAGTGACTGAAGTTGTCCATAAACTCGCAAAATCTTTCAGCGGAAAATGTATGTCAACGTGACCTATTTTGTCTGGATGCTGACCTATCGTAACAGATGAATGCTTATGCAAGGTTATATGATTCTACCATGCATACTCACCAAAAAATGAGCTCTTCCATAAATTTGAATATAAATCAATCACACAGAAAATCTAGGTCAAAGTGACCTAATTTTGCCTGGTTGCTGACCTACCATCATAGATGCACAAGGAAGGTTACATGATTCTGTCATGTATAGTGACTGAGATCTGAACTCGAAAATAAAACTTAAATGGAAGTTGTTCAAGAGGAAAATATACATCAAAGTGAACTAAATTTGCCTAGATGCTGACCTATCATCAGAGATGCATGCATGTGCAAGGTATCATGATACTACCATGAATGGCGATTGAGATCTGAACTCAAAAGTGAACTTGAATGTAAATCAATTAGCCAAAAATACAGGTCAAAGTGACCTTATTTTGCCAAGATGCTGACCTACCATTGGAGATAATGCATATGCAAGGTTTTTGATCCTACCATGTACATTGACTTAGACATAGAGTACCATGTACACTGACTAAGATATGAACTTGGTCAACCAACCGGGAAAAATTTCTTGGAGGCTGTGAGTCAATGTCAGGTGCACGTGCATGTAATATTTGATGACCCTACCATGCATAGTTGCAGAAATATATATATCAGAATGCGGACACAGACACAGAGGCAGACGAGGACCCTGGCAGTACATTTTTGTACTCCAATAGTCCCCCCTCAACTTCGTTGATGCCAACTAAATAATAAATGAAAAGTTAAAATGATCTTGCCTCATGGTATCAAACAACAATCATACTCCTTCATGTACAAATGTACATATTCATAAACTGTCCTTCTTTTTTGTAAATTTTCATTAAAATCCTTCAAGTGCTTTGAAAGAAGTTGCACATACAAGGTTATCTTCAATTTGCAGAAGTAAATGTCAAATTATCTCCTCTTTATAGAGTCATACAATAATAATATTCCTTTAAGCATATCTGCAGGTAGTGACCTTCCTTCGTGTAAACTTTCATGAAAATCCTTGAAATGGTTTATGAAAAGTTGATCTTACAAAAAGTGCAGACAGATGGAGGGATGGAAGGAATAATGGATGTCAGACATAAACCTTTTTTGCAAAGGTAAAACTATTTTACAGCTCATGGTTATCTTGTATGAGATGCAGACCTGTCTGACAATATTTTTGAACTGGATATCCAAATTTTGTTTTGACTGGTCCATTAGTTTAAGAGAAGAACTTAGAAAAGTTTTCCTAAGATCCAAAGTCAAACCAGCTTGAAGGTGTCTTAGATTGATGGGGAACTGATGGACACAATTTTTAAAGGAAACCATCCAAGGACTACTGTGACCAAGTTTGGTTCCAATTGGCCAATTGAAATGAAAATCTTATGAAGAACGAAGAAAGAATGCTGAAAATTAGACTGACAACAGATGCTGGATTCCAATTGATTGCAAAAGCCAACCATGGCCATAATTAAGGTGAGCTAAATTAATAAAAGCGTCATTGGACTAGCAAATTAAACAAAAATATCTGAAGAGCAAGTATTGCTCACCTGGACCATGGCTAATATAGGTAGTCCAATATACCTCCATGTTAAAGGGTCCAATTATCATCTTTGTAAATATAACTATGTTTCCCAGTAGTAGCCACCTTTTTTGAAGAAACCATTAAGAAAATGCAGTGACTTAATTGGGTTTTTAACAGCATCCAAGGAGAAGATCCTTGAAGGGTTTTCATTACAGTCATATGTTAAACAATGTTCCTTGCTGGTGGCCATCTTGGATATGGTGAAGACCTGCCTCACACAATTTCTAAATGAATCCAACTAAGTACTTTAATGTCCAAGTTTGGGTCAGATTGGCTGGGTGAGCTAAAGAGTGAATTTGTAACTTTAACATTATTCAAATATTTTTTCAATTCTTCTATGATAGGATGTCAAGTTATATTATTCCCGTGATTGTAATAGTGGATATGCTATTTCATTTATCTAAAATATTCCAACAGCAACACAATCCCATACACCTACTGAAAGACATATCTCCTTATCAAGATAGTGATATCAAAGTACAAAATTATACTATTTTATATCCATTTGTTATTGCCAAAATTTGAGGTAAAGCCTACCGTTAACATATATATTTATCATACAAACCTTAACAAATTCATATAAATCTGTATCTGTTTTATGTTCTATGTCAACATTTTTAGGAAAGGAATAATCATCTTTAGGTCCTGTCCAGTACTCCAACATTCCACTGCTGTCTATAGATATAGCTACATTATACTGTGTATTGTACTGTAAATAAAGTATATTTTACCATTACTTACCAAGTTTTAAGACAATATAATATTTCATTCACAAGTTATCATTGGGAAACAATAAATTTTTTAATAAAATCAAAGTTCCAAGGGCCATAACTACAGAACCCCTTGGACCTCTGTGCCCAAAGAAAAGCTTTGCCGAGTTCCTTGTAAACAAATTGCATACCAAGTTTGAAGACAGTTTGTTATACAATTCACAAGTTATCAGTCCGTAACCTGGTAATTCCCAAAATTCCTAAGTTTAAAGGGACATAATTCCAGAATCCCTGGATCTTCGAACCCAAAATCATACTTGGCCCAATTTTATATATTAAAGCAAATCTTTTAAAATTTTCTAAATTAAACAGACCTTACAAATAAACCATTTGAGATCATGAAGAGAATAATGTCTGGTCTAGTAGATTGTCAATACCAAATTTTTAGATTTATCTCAATGACATATGACAAAAGAATATAAGAATCCACCACCAGTGAAATGGCAAGATCTAGAAATCTCAGTCACCTAAGAGTCAGATTTCAACATCGAAATCTTACCAGAGGTTGTCTGAAATATCTAAATCTTTCATTTAATTATTTTTCTCACAATTATTACTTCAAAATATGATTTCATCACTGTCACACCTTACTTGACATCTGAAGTTCCTATGTGTTGTCAATAACATCAGAATATATTGTGTTGACAAGAATTTCTTGTACCCCTGAAAAGCAGATCTTGCTTACCTTTTTAGGGAGAATTAAACCTACATGTGGTATATGATCTATACAGTGATATTTACACGAGTTTTTTAGAGGAGGTTTAAAGTGAAGTTTCTGTAAGGTATGTATTGGAACATTTCCTATTGCTTTCACTAATCTTTGACAAAGACATGGTATACAACCTTTATATCGGAATAACAAAATGGGATCTTACCTTAATAAGAAGGACATGTTTATAGTGAAGTTACTGTAAGGCATGTATTGGAACATTTCCTATTGCTTTCACTATGTTTGACAAAGACATGGTATACAACCTTTATATCGGAATAACAGAATGGGATCTTACCTTGATAAGGACGGGTTTATAGTGAAGTTACTGAAAGGCATGTATTGGAACATTTCCTATTGCTTTCACTAATGTTTGACAAAGACATGATATACAACCTTTATATTGGAATAACAAATGGGATCTTACACCNATAAGAACTAATGATAAATATACTTTATTTCTTCAGTTCATTGTTATATTCCACACAAGCTGATTTTGCCCTTTTCAGTACATCTGAGTCTGGACAATACTCATGACACTCCATATTTTGGTTTGTTTGGCACAGAGAAGTGAGCATATAGTGTCATTTGCCAAGTCTGACCTATGTTCAGTTTGAATTTTTTTTACATTGACTTTGTAGTTTTTTGAGCCTCCACTGCCTTATTGTGTGTCTCACACTTAACATGCCTTTTGACGTCGTAAAGACCGCCAGATGCAACCGAAAAATTGACAGAGCATAATGTGCACAGTGCAGATTCATTGCCAAGTGGACTCGCTCGTAAAAATTGGAAATCTTTCGTCCAGTCTGATTGGAACTTGCAGCTATATTTCTTTTTTTTTCACACTGCCCGCTGGGCCAGACAAGGACCTCTTTCTTGTTGGAGATGACATGACAGAAATGATTTTCCATTACTTATAAATAGATCATGAAAAGTACTCACCAAAGTTTTCAAATCGTTCATTGTTTGTTTACGTCTTATTGAGATTAGTGAAAAGTTCCAAGAGATACGAATGCGGGTCATTGCGGGTTAAAATATCCGAATGCGGGAGATTCTAACTCCCGCGCAGGATCGGACGCGAAAGCGGGAGATTTCCGGGATTTAGTCGTTTGTGCGGGAGTCTCCCGCACAAAACAGGAGGGTTGGCAGGTATGCATTTCCTATTGCTTTCACTAATCTTTGACAAAGACATGGTATACAACCTTTATATCGGAATAACAAAATGGCATCTTACCTTAACTAGAGCTGTCACCGAATGGGAGCCAGGTATACCCCCCCGCTAATTGAACCCTGAATCAATATGGCATGTGTAAATTTAAGTGTGTGTGGACCCAATACATCAGTGTACAGTTGTGGACACAGTACAAATGTGGACACAATACAAGTATGGACAAAATGATATACCTCCCCCCTTTTACAAATTATCTCCCCTTCAAAATTTCAGACAGCAATCATATTATTTCAAGCAAATCTTCAGCTTGTGCATTAAAACTGTGCAATAGTTCATCAAAATCCAAGCAGTGGTTTAGGAGAACATGTGCTGAGAAGGATCACCCCTTCCCTTTACACAGAAAATATTCAAAGTCAAATTATCTCCCCTTTAAAATTTCAGGCATCAACCATATTACTTCATGCACATCTTCAGGTGGTGTACTATAACTGTGTAACATTTCATCAAAATTCAAGCAGCTGTTTAGGAGAACATGCGCTGACAAGGTTCGCCTCCCCCCTTTTTCCAGAAAATATTCAAAGACGAATTATCCCCCCTTTAAAATTTTGGGCAGCCACCATATTATTTCATGCACATCTTCAGATGGTGTACTACAACTGTGTAACATTTCATCAAAATCCAAACAGTCGTTTAGGAGAACATGCACTGACAAGGTTCACCTCACCCCTTTTTCCAGAAAATATTCAAAGACTAATTATCTCCCCTTCAAAATTTCCGGCAGCAACCATATAACTTCATGCACATCTTCAGATGGTGTACTACACTTGTGTAACATTTCATCAAAATCCAAGCAGCCGTTTAAGAGAACATGCGCTGACAAGGTACATGGACGGACAGACAGACGGACGGACGGACAGACAGACGGTCAGACGGACGGACGGACAGGGTGATTCCTATATACCCCCCAAACTTTGTTTGCAGGGGGTATAATAAGAAGGACGGGTTTATAGTGAAGTTACTGTAAGGCATGTATAGGAACATTTCCTATTGCTTTCACTATGTTTGACAAAGACATGGTGTACAACCTTTATATCGGAATAACAGAATTGGATCTTACCTTGATAAGAAGGACGGGTTTATAGTGAAGTTACTGAAAGGCATGTATTGGAACATTTCCTATTGCTTTCACTAATGTTTGACAAAGACATGATATACAACCTTTATATTGGAATAACAAAATGGGATCTTACCTTAATAAGAAGGACGGGTTTATAGTGAAGTTTCTGTAAAGCATGTATTGGATCATTTCCTCCTCTTGCATCATAAATATATATAGTACTACTATCTTTGTCAGATCTACAAAATCATAATTAACTAGAGCTGTCGCCGATGGCAGCCAGTTATACCCCCTGCTAATTGGACCCTGAATCAATATGTAAGTGTTTGTGGACACAGTGCAAATGTGGACACAATACAAGTATGGACACAATGATACACCTCCCCTTTTTTCCAGAAAATATTCAAATACTAATTATCTCCCCTTCAAAATTTCAGGTAGAAACTATATTACTTCATGCACATCTGCAGGTAGTATACTACAACTGTAACATTTCATCAATATCCAAGTACCTGTTTAGAGAACATGCGCTGACAATTTTCACCCCCACTTTTTCCAGAAAATATTCATTAACATATTGTTTCCCCTTAAAAATTTAGGGCAGCAGCCATATTATTTCATTAACACCTTCAGGTGGTTTACTACAACTGTGTAACATTTCATCAAAATCCAAGTAGCCGTTTTGGAGAACATGCATTGACAAGGATGACCTCTCCACCCCCTTTTTCCAGAAAATATTCCAAGAAGAATTATCTCCCCTTAAAAATTTTGAACAGCAATCAGATTACTTTATGCACATCTTCAGGTAGTGTACAAAATCTGCGTAACATTTCATCAAAATCAAAAGCAGCTGTTTAGGAGAACATGAGCTGACAAGGTTCATCATCCCCATCCCCCTTTTCCTGAAAATATTCAAAGACAAATTATCTCCCCTTAAAAATTTTGGACACCAATCATATTATTTCATGCACATCTTCAGATGGTTTACTACAACTGTGCAACATTTCATCAAAATTCAGGCAGTGGTTTAGGAGAACATGCGCTGACAAGGTACATGGACGGACGAACAGGGTGATTCCTATATACATGTACCCCAAAAACTTTTTTTTGAAGGGGGTATAATAAACAGTAAACATATAGATGTAATTAAATTATAACATTTTATAGAAAATATTGTAGTCTGTTTACCTATGACAGTGGCTTACAAATTTGCCAGTTGAATATTATTCCTAGCATTGATTTGACAATGTTTCTTCTGAGGTCAAAATTTCATTAGTGCTAAAAGATGTCATTTATTTACATAATACAAACAGATATGGAGACAATATCAAAGATATCAGCTGCATACTAGCCATTTGATGGACTAGAGAATTGTTATTCCCCTACTCAGATGTATAATAACATAATAAGGTTCATAAGTATGATCATATCAAGATTGATATTCCAAAATTTTCCTTGATAAAACATAATCTGAGTGGATATAATATTCTTAAATTTTTTTTTGTGACATAAATTTGCTTCTTGACATAAAGGACAAGGTGCTATAAGGCGCTGATTTGGCCCTAAATTTCGGTGATTTTTGAAGTTACACCTGAATATTTTCTCTTCTGTTCGTTTGAAAGTTCAGATCCCACAAAGAAAAAAATACAAAATTTAGAAAAACATGACATCACAGTAGGTGTTGTTCTGACATCATGGTTAAGCTACTTTTGATCGTTTTCATAGAAATACAAGGAATTTGACATATTTTCGAACGGTTTTCTAATCGGAAACATAGAGCCCATTCAAGAACCAATTAGATGATTTACCAGCTTGTTATTACAGATGCGTTAGACCGCTCATATAAATATTTTTTTGGTTCTTGCATGCGCTCTATGTTTCCGGTTAAGAAAAAGTAGTCAAAATTGATCAAATTTGTCATTTTTCGACAAAAAGTGCAATTTGTCCCAATTTCTACACCGATAAACTCTGTAATCGTACATCAATACTTGAGTAATCTTCCTGCTGACTGTTAACCAATATCCATAGAACATTTCAAAAAAAAATATTTTGAATCTAAGCATTCTTATTTTTTGAGGCCAAATAAGGCCCTAACCGCACCTACTCCTTTTCTTTGTGACAATTTTGCTTTGTGAAATAATTTTGCGCTGTGAAATAATTTTGTGCTTTGACATAATTTTGCTTGGTGACATAATATGTCTGTAGTGACATAATAGAATTTAAGACTTATCTTAAATTCAATTATCGTCGTGCCAGAAAAGTCACCGGATTTGGTTTCAAATATTATAGATATCTGATGTCAGTCACGCCACCAAATAGCAAAATAAGAGCAGCCAGTGGAAATTTTTAATCCCTCCCACCCACACCAAAAAGGAAGAGTCAATACTTAAAACAATAATTTAGACCTTAACAATGAAATTTGAATGTTCAATTTTTCTGCTGCTGTTAGTTTCTCATTTCAGAAAATATTAGTTACTGACTTTGAATGTACAACGACCACAGTTTATACGGATTGTACTAGAGCATGATGGAGTCTTCGTTTTCTGTGTACCAAGACATTCAGTCATGACAATCTCTCGGAATAGGAATAAGTGATCTATTGTGATGGATATTTGCTGCATGTTACAGACTTTGTGCTGTGCTAACAGCTTGTTTAGGGTGCTTTTGTTTGTGTTTCCCATGGTAATTTCATAAGTCACCACAATTTGTGGTGATTAATACTTGCACCTGGTTGCCATACCAGCATTTTGCGGTAACCTATACTTGCCTGCAATTTGCAGATATTGATTGAACACTGACTTTAATTGAATTTATTGCATTGAATTTATTGTAAATTGAAATATATATATCATATTAAACTGTAGTCCTTACCGCCAAAAAGAACTATTTGTTTAATTAAGGCATCAGAGACAATTTGTCCATAAGAGTGTGTCTTAATATAAAACTAACTTTCAAAACTAATTATAATTGAAAATCACCGCATCAACAAAACTTACATTGCAAAGGCTGCCAAAGGATCACCTGCTTTAAACAACCACCCACAACACAGTGGTGTGTATGTTAATCTTACCATATTTATCATATCTACAATAACAGATAAAATCACTTTTAAAGACACTAAATGTCTGACAGTTAAAGGCTGAATAGTGTTTCTACATACATATTTAAAATTTACAAGTATATTTAATTGCATATTTATCACTAGCTGAATTACTTCTACAATGTACAAACTCTTAATAGGATTTATAAAATGAAGTTTTTGCTTGTCACGATCAATGATCTATGAGACAGTTATTAAATTTTCAGGTTGTTTTTACTTTCAAACTCTTTAGACTCTTAACTGTTTCACTTAGTGTAACATAACTGAAATATTATGCTCAGCCTTAGAAAAATTGACATTTTAGAATAATAATAATAATAACACATTTATTACTAAATCTGGAAAGTAATAGATAGAGAGAACTTTAACTTTTAAAAATTCATAGAATAACTGTATATATTGGTGCTATGTTATACTTCCTAAAGTACATAACTCTGGTATTTTTTTTGACTACATACCAAAATTTACAACATCAAATACTTTTGCAGATTTATCATCAGAAATGGTACAACAAAACTCTCCATTAGGGCTCATAGCAAGGTCCTGTATATTACCTGTAAAAAGATAATTAGATACATGAAAATTAGCATAGATATATGTACTTAAACTTGACATATTTTTATTCTTTCAATATCCACTTGGAAACCAAATTTCATTGAAATCAGACAATGTTGAATTTTCCCACCTTTTTAGGAAGCCATTTTGAAAATGGCGGTCAATAACAAGTAGGTCTTTGTCCAGGTTCTACCTGAAGTATAACCCGGATAATCCAGTCGTTATATTCCACTCACTACGATCGCTTCATTAACGCCTGGATGCATACACTATCAAAACGCGTAAATCGGATGTGGCATATTGCTATGAATTGTGGGAATTAAATCGTCTGAAATTTATGATGATTAATTGTATATGTACATGCTAAGGGTGTCCTATGGTTAGCGGCTCTACAATAAACATACCCCACTTTTTGATAATTGGATTAACGCATGTTTAATGTCATTTTTTGTACCGGTCATAACTAAAGCAGATTAATTAAAAGAAAATAAATAATTCCATTTTTCGGGATATTTTAAAATCAATTATAACATGAAAAAATCATACATTGATGTTTATAATAATAGGCATTGATGTAGAATTGTAATTTTTTTTTAAAACATTCACAATGATATTTTGGGGTTTTAAATTGATTTAATTCGGTATTTAGTTTACACTGAATACACATCGCAGCTTGACAAAATTGTAATTAAATAATTGAATATTACATGTTTATTTACTTTATATCGCAGTTTTGGTATAAAATAAAAACTTGCATTCCAGTTGTACAATATATCGTGTTTAGACTCTGTAAATGTACAACATTTTACTATTTATTTAGTATAGAATTTACACATTAACATTGATTATTTGGGGGTTTGAACATGTCAATAAATTTCGAATTTTTACTTTTTTTCCCCCTTCTGCATTAAAATCTGTTCATTCATTTTATTTTTTATTTAAGCTGATTTTTTAATTATTATAAATAAAATTTACACATGTTAAACATTTGTATTACATTATAATTAACTACATCTGCCACTGCGCAATCTCAGTGGATAAATCAATCTGATTGGCTGTCTAAGCTGGACAGCAGCTTGACACGTTTTTGCACTAGGTTAGTTCAAGCCCTCGAAGAAGGAGAGAATCGGATATGGAGAGGGATTGAATTATTCGAGTTACCTGAAGTATTGTACAGTATAATAAAAACTTATTCTAGTGCTACATCAGTGAAGCGTGCGTTTGTGCTAAGAGGTATATTTTTGGAGACCTTTTCTTGCATATTCGGAGTATATGTTCTCTTTCTTTATAAATCACAGATTGGTGATATTTTCTTCATGGTATGGTGATATTTTCTTCATGGTATGGATATTTTCTTCATGGTATGGTGATATTTTCTTCATGGTATGGTGATATTTTCTTCATGGTATGGTGATATTTTCTTCATGGTATGGTGATATTTTCTATAAAGTGTTAACATGGAAATTTTACATCAGTTTTATTTTCCCTTTTATCTCATCGACAAACAAATCACAAAAATAATACTGTCACAAATATTTTTATGCAATAGGCTGATTTAATAGCAACTACAAATTCAAGACTGTGCAAAATGTAATAAATTTGAAAACCACTGAAAAAAAGTGGCATGAAAATTTCCAGGCCTACAGTTTTGAAGTATTTGAGGACTTTAAAATTGATCCACTTGACGTATATTTTATGCACAAACGATTCAAATGAAGATACCTTTGAGGTTCATATCTGAGAAACTACAAAGATATGTCAAAGATGGTGACATTTTGTTAGATGACTGCTATCTGGTTGATGGAAAAAAAAATATATCTTCCTGAAATCCATTTTACCCATGTATTAATTCAAACTTCAATTTTGCATTTAAGTTCATATTCAAGATTCTGAAACACATAAAAGGAAAAAATTTCCAAGGCAAATACATCTTTATACATGTTGAATTCATTTATTAAAGGCAACCCATTATAACTGTGGTATGTATTTCTTCCTTTACTGTTTGTTGTTTCATTAAAACACATTCTGTTTACTTCTTTTAAAACATATTTAACACAGAATACTTGTTTTCTGTGTACAATTTAGAATACAGTTTCCACATGTGACCATGGCAATTATCATAAGATCTACAGTTTAGTAAGATTCAGACACAAAAATTATTTACCCATATGACCTCTAAAATGTTTAACAAACTCAATTCCTTCTTCTTCCTTTTTTTTCCAAAATTTCACATGCCCATCACAACTAGCTGTCACTATGAAATCACTTCTACAATAAAACATATAACATGTTCATCACAATCAGCTGTAACGATCAAATCACTCCTACAATAAAACATATAACATGTCCATCACAACTACCTGTAACCATGAAATCACTTCTACAATAAAACACATAACATGTTCATCACAACTAGCTGTAACTATGAAATCACTCCTACAATATAACACATGACATGCCCATCACAACTAGCTGTCACTATGAAATCAATTCTACAATAAAACACATGACATGTCCATCACAACTAGCTGTAACTATGAAATCACTCCTATAATACAACACATAACATGTTCATCACAACTTGCTGTAACTATGAAATAACTTCTACAATAAAACATATAACATGTCCATCACAACTAGCTGTAACTATGAAATCACTCCTACAATAAAACACATGACATGTCCATCACAACTAGCTGTAACTATGAAATCACTTCTATAAATAAAACACATGACATGTCCATCACAACTAGCTGTAACTATGAAATCACTTCTACAATAAAACACATAGCATGTCCATCACAACTAGTTGTAACTATGAAATCACTTCTACAATTAAACACATAGCATGTCCATCACAACCAGCTGTAACAATGAAATCACTTCTACAATAAAACATATAACATGTCCATCACAACTAGCTGTAACTATGAAATCATTTCAACAATAAAACACATAGCATGTCCATCACAACTAGCTGTCACTATGAAATCACTCCTATAATACAACACATAACATGTTCATCACAACTAGCTGTAACTATGAAAAATCACTCCTACAATAAAACACATAACATGCCCATCACAACTAGCTGTAACTGAAATCACTCCTACAATAAAACACATGACATGTCCATCACAACCAGCTGTAACTATGAAATCACTCCTATAATACAACACATAACATGTTCATCACAACCAGCTGTAACTATGAAATCACTTCTACAATAAAACATATAACATGTCCATCACAACTAGCTGTAACTATGAAATCACTTCTACAATAAAACACATGACAAGTCCATCAGAGCTAGATATAACTATGAAATCACTTCTACAATAAAACACATGACATGTCCATCACAACTAGCTGTAACTATGAAATCACTTCTACAATAAAACACATAGCATGTCCATCACAACTTGCTGTAACTATAAAAATCACTTCCACTTTTCTCTTTGTTTTATCTGTTACCGTTTTTGCCATGTCTTTGGACTTCGATTTTTGTAGGCATCGCTTCCCTTGTTCCTTCGGTATTCTACTGCCGTTGTTTTCTACAATAAAACACATAGCATGTCCATGACAACCAGCTGTAACTATGAAATCACTTCTACAATAAAACATATAACATGTCCATCACAACTTGCTGTAACTATAAAAATCACTTCTACAATAAAACACATAGCATGTCCATCACAACTAGCTGTAACTATGAAATCACCCCAACAATAAAACACATGACATGTCCATCACAACTAGCTGTAACTATGAAATCACTCCTACAATAAAGCACATAACATATCCATCACAACTAGCTGTGACTATGCAATCACTTCTACAGTAAAACACATAGCATGTCCATCACAACTAGTTGTGACTATGAAATCAATTCTACAATAAAACACATAGCATGTCCATCACAACTAGTTGTAACTATGAAATAACTTCTACAATAAAACACATAGCATGTCCAACACAACCAGCTGTTAATAGAAATCACTTCTACAATAAAACATATAACATGTCCATCACAACTAGCTGAAACTATGAAATCACTTCTACAATAAAACACATAGCATGTCCATCACAACTAGCTGTCACTATGAAATCACTCCTATAATACAACACATAACATGTTCATCACAACTAGCTGTAAGTATGAAATCATTCCTACAACTAGACATCGGAGAGATGGCAGCCATCTCTGTGGGCCCCGCTGTAATATAAGTGCATATTTAAGTGTGTGTGGACACAATACAGGTGTGGACACTACACAAGTTTAGACACCATCATATTATCAAGATATCAACAGAATGTAAGCAATAATCTGACCTTGAAGACAAAGGTCAAGGTCAAAGGTCACCAATCATGGTTCATGACAGATTGTCTTGAAGTGATCTATCTACATGCAATATATCAAAAGCCTATCTCAAAAGACAAAAAAGTTATAGCCCGGACACGACTTGTCATCAGAAAAGCAAAAATCTGCCCTTGACGACAAAGGTCTAGGTCAAAGGTCACCAATCATTGTTCATGACACATCGTCTTAAAGTGATCTATCTACATGCAAAATATCAAAAGCCTACCTCAAAAGACAGAACAGTTACGGCCCGGACACGTCTTGTCATTATAAAAGCAAAAATCTGACCTTGACTACAAAGGTCAAGGTCAAAGGACACCAATCATTGTTCATGACACATCGTCTTGAAGTTATCTATCTACATGCAAAATATCAAAAGCCTATCTCAAAAGACAAACTAGAGGCTCAGACACTGAGCCTGTATCGCTCACCTGACAAAATGCTGAACAGCTGGTTTTGATGTTCTCCATGGTGGCCATGTTTTTATGTGAATTTCCCATAGGGCCAAAATAAACTATGTTCTGTGCTGGCGGCCATGTTTTTTATTGGATCGGAACGAAATAAGCAATCTTTTTTAAGGACCTTTAGTACATCATTCCTGTAAAGTTTGGTTGAAACTGCTTCAGCGGTTTCAGATGAGAATAAGAAAATAAGAATTTTCCCATAGAGTCCAATGTTAGGTTCCGGGTAACTAATTATTTTCATGCAGAATTTCAACCAAAATGCCCTAAACTTAACGTCATACTGCCATTTCCATATGTTTCGTTGCCACTAATGACAACTGATTTCACGTAGAGGGTGTCGCCATACATTACTGGTTCAATTTTCGGGGTACTATGTCAGGTTAGATTTTTCAGAAAATGGCCCCTTTTTTGACATGGATTTTCTGTAATTATCTCCCTTTGATCTCCAATGACTATACTGTATCAATACTCTACCACAAAATATCTTTAACTAGTATCTTTTTTTGGTTTTATGTTCTGAATTATATCAATATTGTAAAACAAAAAGCAGAATTTCTGTATATTCTAAGGGATATCTCTGGGACATGCCCAAACTTGAGGAACTTTTTTTATAGGACTAGTTTCGTGCCCCACGGATCTATTTTTAGAATAATTAGTACCTTGAACCTTAACCTATGTTTCGTGCTGGCAGCAATCCTTTTTATTGGATCAGAAAGAAATAAGCAATCTTTGTTAAGGACCTTCAGTTCATCATTCCTGTAAAGTTTGGTTGAATTTGCTTCAGCTGTTTCAGAGGAGAAGAAGAGAATGTGAATTTTCAAATAGGGTCCAATGTTAAACCTAAGTTCCACGCTGGCAGCCATGTTTTTTATCGGATAAGAACCAAATGAGCAATCTTTGTAAAGGACCTTCCATTCAGCATTTGACTGTAAAGTTTGGTTGAATTTGCTTCTGTGGTTTCAGAGGAGAAGATGAAAATGTGAATTTCCCATAGGGCCAATGTTAAACTAACTTCCGTGCTGGCAGCCATGTTTTTTTATCAGATCAGAAGTAAATGAGCAATCTTTCTTAAGAACCTTAAATACATCATTCCTATAAAATTTAGTTTGAATTTGCTTCAGCGTTTTCTGAGGAGAAGAAGAAAATGTGAATTTACCCATAGGGTCCAATGTTAAACCTAAGTTCCGCGCTGGCGGCCATGTTTTTTATCGGATCTGAACAAAATGAGCAATCTCTGTTAAGGCCCTTTAATAAATCATTCCTGTAAATTTTGGTTGAATTTGCTTCAGTGGTTTCAGAGGAGAAGAAGAAAATGTGAATTTTCCCATAGGGTCCAATGTTAAACCTAAGTTCTGCGCTGGCGACCATGTTTTTATTCAGATCGGAAGGAAATGAGCAATCTTTGTAAAGGACCTTCCATACATCATTCCTGCAAAGTTTGGTTGAATTTGCTTCAGTGGTTTCAGAGGAGAAGATGAAAATGTGAATTTTCCCATAGGGTCCAATGTTAAACCTAAGTTCCGCGCTGGCGGCCATGTTTTTTATCGGATCAGAACGAAATGAGCAATCTTTGTAAAGGACCTTTAGTACATCATTCCTGTAAAGTTTGGTTGAATTTGCTTCAGTGGTTTCAAAGGAGATGATGAAAATATGAATTTCCCATAGGGCCAATGTTAAACTATTTATGTGCTGGCGGCCATGTTTTTTATTGGATCTGAACCAAATGAGCTATCTTTGTTTAGGACCTTTAGTACATCATTCCTGTACAGTTTGGTTACATTTGCTTCAGTGGTTTCAGAGGAGAAGAAGAAAATGTGAATTTACCCATAGGGTCCAATGTTAAAAATAAGTTCCGTGCTGGCGGCCATGTTTTTTATCGGATCAGAACGAAATGAGCAATCTTTGTAAAGGACCTTTAGTACATGATTCCTGTAAAGTTTGGTTGAATTTGCTTCAGTTGTTTCAGAGGAGAAGAAGAAAATGTGAATTTTCCCATAGGGTCCAATGTTAAACCTAAGTTCTGTGCTGCCGGCCATGTTTTTTATCAGATCGGAACGAAATGAGCAATCTTTGTAAAGGACCTTCCATACATCATTCCTGTAAAGTTTGGTTGAATTTGCGTCTGTGGTTTCAGAGGAGAAGATGAAAATATGAATTTCCCATAGGGCCAATGTTAAACTATTTTTCAGTGCTGGCGGCCATGTTTTTTATCAGATCTGAACCAAATGAGCTATCTTTGTTTAGGACCTTTAGTACATCATTCCTGTACAGTTTGGTTGCATTTGCTTCAGTGGTTTCAGAGGAGAAGAAGAAAATGTGAATTTACCCATAGGGTCCAATGTTAAACCTAAGTTTACGCTGGCGACCATGTTTTTTATCGGATCAGAACGAAATGAGCAATCTTTGTAAAGGACCTTCCATACATCATTCCTGTAAAGTTTGGTTGAATTTGCTTTAGTGGTTTCAGAGGAGAAGATGAAAATATGAATTTCCCATAGGGCCAGTGTTAAACTATTTTCTGTGCTGGCGGCCATGTTTTTTATCGGATCTGAACCAAATGAGCAATCTTTGTTTAAGCCGTTGGGTATACGTTTATGTAATCAAAAGCTATCATCTTGTCATCTGTTTGTCATGTGATATTTTCAGTATTTACAGATATTTTGTCCGATGTCTATGTTTTTCAGTAGTACTAAACTTATGATTTGCTGCAGTGGTTTCAGAGGAGAAGGAGAAAATGTGAATTTTCCCATAGGGTCCAATGTTAAACCTAAGTTTCGCACTGGCGGCCATGTTTTTTATCAGATCGGAACCAAATGAGCAATCTTTGTAAAGGACCTTAAGTATATCATTCCTGTAAAGTTTGGTTGAATTTGTTTCAGTGGTTTCAGAGGAGAAGACGAAAATGTGAAAAGTTAACGGACAGACGACAGACAACGGACGGACGACGGACGCCAAGTGATGGCAATAGCTCACCCTGACCCTTTGGGTCAGGTGAGCTAAAAAGTAATAGCCCGGACACGACTTGTCATTAGAAAAGCAAAAATCTGACCTTGACGACAAAGGTCAAGGTCAAAGGTCACCAATCATTGTTCATGACACATCGTCTTGAAGTGATCTATCTACATGCAAAATATCAAAAGCCTATCTCAAAAGACAAAAAAGTTATAGCCCGGACACGACTCTGTTACGGACGGACGGACAGAGTGATTACTATAGGGCGTCCGCCACTATTTCGCAGGGCCCTAATAAAACACATGACATGTCCATCACAACTAGCTGTAACTATGAAATCACTTCTACAATAAAACACATGACATGTCCATTACAATTAGTTGTAACTATGACATCACTTCTACAATAAAACACATAGCATGTCCATCACAACCAGCTATAACTATGAAATCACTTCTACAATAAAACATATAACATGTCCATCACAACATGCTGTAACTATGAAATCACTTCTACAATAAAACACATAGCATATCCACCACAACCAGCTGTAACTATGAAATCACTTCTACAATAAAACATATAACATGTCCATCACAACCAGCTGTAACTATGAAATCACTTCTACAATAAAACACATGACATGTCCATCACAACTAGCTGTAAATATGAAATCACTCCTACAATAAAACACATAACATGTCCATGACAGCTAGATATAACTATGAAATCACTTCTACAATAAAACACATGACATGTCCATCACAACTAGCTGTGACTATGAAATCACTCCTATAATACAACATATAACATGTCCATCACAGCTAGCTGTAACTATGAAATCACTCCTATAATACAACACATATGTGAAATTACTATTGTTCGTGGGGTTCCAATTTTCGTGGATTTCGTGGTTTGCTAAAACCACGAAATTAAGTTCCCAACAAAATGCATTTTTTCCGTAAAGCTTCAATGCTAAGAACTCGAAACCACGAATTTAAGTACCCATGAAATTGTGATTTTTATGAAAACCACGAAAATTGATGCCCACGAATAAAAGTACTTCCACAGTAACATGTTCATCACAACTTGCTGTAACTATGAAATCACTCCTACAATAAAACACATGACATGTCCATCACAACTAGCTGTAACTATGAAATCACTCCTACAATAAAACACATGACATGTCCATCACAACTAGCTGTAACTATGAAATCACTCCTATAATACAACATATAACATGTCCATCACAACTAGCTGTGACTATAAAACAAGGAATAAGTGTCAAATAATAAATTATTTGCTCTTTCTGATGTTGAATAATGAATTCCTACTTTACAATAACATTTTGAATCACAAAATCATGATTGGACTGTTTAGAATTTTCTGTGTTAATTATAACAGATAGTGAGAGTTCAAACTTTTTAACTATCTGATTTGTCCTATTGGGTTATTCAAGGGGAATAACCCATAGAACAAACTAACAATGACTTGTTCAGGTAACACTCAATCTGACTTAAAAAGGATAACCCATGATGTATAAACCCAGTCATTATTACAGTCAGACCTGTACATCTTACTTTATAACATTTTTTTATTTAAAATTATAATACATGGATAAATAAAACAAGTCTTTATTTCAAAACATTTTTCAACCGTATTGGTGCATATGTATCAACTTACTTTGAAACTGCTAAATGTGTAATAACATCCCTGTGCATGAAACTCTTCTCATAATACTGAGCATTTGGCAAGTTGTCTAGGTAAACTTGTTCAAATTCCAAAACTGAAACATAGGTAATCAACAATTACAAAGTTCGCCTTGTTATGGCACATTGTCACAGCAACCAAATTTTGCCTAGATGCTGACCTACTATCAAAAGTGCATGCATATGCAAGATTACATGAACCAACAATATACAGTTACTGGGATATGAACTAGGATGTATACATTAATGCAAGTTGATCATGCATAAAATGTAGGTTAAAGAGACCTAATTTTGTCTGGATGCTGACTTACCACAAGATGCAAGCACATGCTCATGCAAGATCATCCTACCATGTACAGTACCCTAGATCTGAACTTGGGCATAAACTTGAATGCAAGTCACTCAGGCAGAAAATATATAGGTCAAAGTGACCTAATCATGTCTGGATG
>MJUU01053367.1:6649-19217 GCA_002080025.1 Modiolus philippinarum
TTTTTCTGCCTAAGTCCATTTCTCAATAACTAGAAGTGGTAGGTTGATAATATTTGGTATGTAGGTTGGTCTTGGGTAGTACATGTCATTCTGCCAGGGAACTTTTGTCCTTGACCTCAATTTCACAGTCTAGTGAGCATGTTCACTTTTCTGATTAGCTCACTTAGATTTCACATCAATTTAGAGGCCAGCAGGGATGGGCAAGACATCTATTAGGGTCTTCACTTGTTGTATCAAATATGGGTGTTTTACTTTTATAAGGGGCAGAATAACAAAGTAGTCAGTTTGTAACAGTTGATGAAATATGTGACTTACTAAAAAAAACACCATCATTGGTATCTTGTACAAGGTGATTTACATGTATGCTTGAGAAAAAATATACTATGCTTTTGGTTAGCAAATGTTCTGGAAATACAGTCAGACAGTGTACTTAAATAGATTTTATTAGACTTGTACTGAAGACTTGTACTGTATTCTTAATTATTTTATAGCAATGCCATGGTTTGGAATGGACATTGGAGGGACACTGACCAAGTTGATATATTTTGAACCAGACGATATAATGGAATTGGAAAAACAATCTGAAAAAGAAACATTAAAAATTATACATAAATATCTTGTTGGTAATGTGGCATATGGCAATACGGGTATAAGAGATACACATCTTGAAATGCCATATCAGCAGATTGGTGGCAAAAAAGGAACATTACATTTCATCAGATTTCCTACTAGTGAAATGAACGGTTTTATCAAACTAGCAAAATCCAAAAACTTCTCAAGTCTAGCTTGTGCAATATGTGCAACTGGAGGTGGTGCTTATAAATTTGAAAATGAATTCAAAGAAGTAAGTGCAATTATTAGGGTACATGTATATAAATAATTTACTGAGTTTTCCCAGTCAAATAAATGTCTAATCATAACCAGCAAAAAATGATTTCTTGTCACTATAGGAATTTAAGAAGGACTCAACAATATTGATATGTAAAAATAATCCATGATAAAAGTGCATCTCATATCTTTTACACTGTAAATTTACACTCAAAATGTATACAATAAAAAGCATTACTGATTGTCAAAAATAAATATCTGTGACCCAAAAAACAATGTGAAAACAGTGACTTTGGTAACTATTGTCATTATGAAATAATGTATGAATAATACAAAAAATACAGGATTGTTAAGAGAAATTGTTTATCCAAGTAATACAACATGTAAAATGTCAATTGATGTGACTGAGGTTTTCAATAATCATAAATGTGTGCTACTTTTGTCTTTTCTAATAGACCATATCTGAGTTCTGGTATTCAGATTCACCAGTTGTTGTTTGTCCGCCTTACGTCACAAACATGTCCACCCCATGTGACCAACTTTATGACGTTTTAGGCTTTATGACGTAACGTTTTCTGTACTGTGACGTATTGAAAAGTAGTCTGGTAAATCCTAATACCATAGGTCAGATATGGTCTATTACAGTGTGTTCTCATGATTATGTCATTACTTAAAAGGAAAGAGCAAGTTTATATTTAATTGTAAAAGACAAGGCAATGATAAAAACAAATACTTGCTATACAAGTGACAACTGTGAGACTAAAACATCAAGCATTATACTCAAAGTAATCAAGATTCCCACACATACACAGGAACATTCGAAATGCATGATATAAGGAAAAGCATATGAGTTGAAATATCAGTGACTACCTATCTTAAGTATGTAAAACAACTTCTCTTTTTCGATCAGTATCATCCTTTTGAATTCTTGACAAATATTCTTGTATGATTTCAATTGATTATTACTACATGTACTAGTTGGAGGGAATTAAAATCATGAGGCAACACTTAGAATTCAAGATAAAAATACAATTTGAAAACATTTCTTATCAAAACATAGAATCTTATAAGTCAATATAAAGTCATGATGCTCAAAATGTGATAAAAAAGCAAAATCTGGTACAATTTGTATATAAATTTATATATTTATATACATTTATATGTAAATTGAAGTTGAAATTTTACCCAGACTCCAGACCCTTTCTCAGATAATTGGGTTGATGTTGATGTGGATGCTGAAAGAGCATTATTAATATTATCTATATGATATCTTAATTTCACTTTCAGAAAATAAACCTGACCTTACATAAATTTGATGAGTTGGACTGTTTAATCAAAGGAATACACTACGTAGACCGTCATTACCAAACAGAATGTTATTACTGGAAAGATGCTGATAGTGATAGTCCCGAGAGTTGTCAAAAAGTTCCGTATGACTTCAGTCAACCATACCCCTACTTAGTTGTCAATATAGGGTCAGGGGTCAGCATTTTAGCTGTGAGAGGACCACTTGATTATAAAAGAGTTTGGGGAACAAGGTAAGTTCTAACTGTAGTCTTTAGACTTATTAAACCAAGTTACTAGAACTTTATACAGAAATACAGTCCAACCTTTATCAGTGGTTATCTCTAAAACTGTCCATAATAGACAGTCTCTGGTCCCCAATGCAATTTCCTATTTAATACCCTCATTAAAATGGGTTAAAATGGGTACTGAACAACACGGCAGCAAGCAATCCTTTTAGGTCTTCATCATTTTCATAGCTTTATGAAAGGCATTTGAAAATTATGTTTGAGGAAAGAAACAGGGATTTGAATTATTAGTTTTTAATCATGTTTAAGTACTTTATATTGAAGTTATGATAATAGCTGATTAAAGTTGAAGAGTCGAAATCATTTAACTCTGGGCACAACAGTTTATTAGAGCTTAATAAAATACATTGTTTTGTAAAACAAAAAGACATCTCATACAAACAGAATTAATCAGAAAATGACATTACAATTCATTGTACAATTTCACGACCAAGTAATCAGCCTCTATATAAGACCATTTCATATATCGACTTGATATTTGGGTTGCGAGTTTTAACCCATGGGGGGTTGGGGTAGAATAACCTTGTTGATTTGGGTTGAGTTTTGCAGTGAATCTATTATTTTTGTATGATTTTAAATTATCGTTGCCAGGGAAGTTCAAACATATATATTGATGTATTTTTCAGTCTGGTTGGAGGTACATACTGTGATTACTGTATACTAACAAATGGTGAAATATTATTGTTGTCTTTTCAGTCTGTGCCTTAAGCCACTAGCCCTATGCCCGAGACTAGTAAAATCAGTCTCGGGCTAGTAAAAATTTGAAGTCACTAGCCCGGTGGGCTAGTTCAAATTGTACCTTAATAACAAAGAATCTTCTATAAGGACTAATGAAACTGGGTTCGGGCTAGTACTACACAGGACCTTACTAGCCCCTTCAGGCTAGTGATTGAAAAAGTTTTTGGCACAGACTGTCTTTTTCAGTCTTGGGGGAAGTACATTCCTAGGTTTATGCTGTCTGCTGACAGAAAGTGGTACATGTATATTTGTATTGTCTTTTTCCGTCTAGTTGGAGGTACATTCCTGGGTTTATACTGTGATTACTGTATACTAGCAAATAGTGAAATATTATTGTTGTCTTTTTCAGTCTGGGTGGAGGTACATTCCTAGGTTTATGCTGTCTGCCGACAGAAAGTGGTACATGTATATTTGTATTGTCTTTTTCAGTCTGGGTGGAGGTACATTCCTAGGTTTATGCTGTCTACTAACAGGATGTGAAACCTTTGAAGAAGCAATAGAATTAGCAGCTGAGGGGGATTCACATAAAGTAGATAAACTAGTCAAAGATATATATGGTGGAGACTATAGTAGATTTAATTTAAAGGGCAATACAGTAGCTAGCAGGTAAATTGTATAAGTTTTTAGCCACGATGACCAAAAAAGTAAGTATGAAATTTATGAAGGTATTCATAAGATAATCAGTATTTTTACCTGCGTCACCAACGGTGACTGCAGGTCTAGGAGCCGCTCCACTCTGTCTGTCCGTCCGTCCGTCCGTCCGTCACGCTTTTGTGTAATCTGAAACTCTGACACCTTTAACCCGATACTTTTGAAACTTTGCACAGTTGTTCTGGTCACATTGAAGATGTGCACCTCCCCTTTTGGTGACATTTGGATTAAAATTGTTGAATTTATCCATTGTTGAACTTAGTCATTTTTTCTTCAAATTTTAACATTATGGTACTGAGTTTGTGTAATCTGAAACTCTGACACCTTATACTGGATGCTTTTGAAACTTTGCACAGTTGTTCTGAACACATTGAAGATGTGCACCTCCCCTTTTTGTGAGATTTGGATAAAAATTGTCAAATTTATTCATTGTTGAACATAGTCATTTTTTTTGCTCACCTGGCCTAAAAGGCCATGTGAGCTTTTGCCATCACTATGCATCCATCGTCCGTCTGTCAACAATTTCAAAAATCTTCTCCTCTGAAACCACTGGGCCAAATGAACCAAACTTGGCCTGAATCATCACCAGAGTATGGCTTNACCTTATACCTGATGCTTTTGAAACTTTGCACACTTGTTTTTGGACACATTGAAGATGTGCACCTCCCCTTTTAGTGAGATTTGGATAAAAATTGTCGAATTATAAGAAAAAGAAGGGAAACGGGGAATGTGTCAAAGAGACAATGACCCTAAGGGGAGCAATAATCCATTTTTGAACTTAGTCACTTTTTCATCAAATTTTAACATTATGCTTTTGGGGTACCAAGTTTGTGTAATCTGAAACTCAGACACCTTATACCTGATGCTTTTGAAACTTTGCACAGTTGTTCTGAACTTAATGAAGATGTGTACCTTTCCTTGTGGGCAGATTTGAATGAAAAATGTTGAATTTATTAATTGTTGAACTTTGTCATTTTTCAGCATATTTTAACATTACAGTGTCTGGTTTGTGTAATCTGAAACATTCTCATCTCTGTTGAAAAATTCTGAAAGATTGCACTGTTGTTTGAACACATTGATGATGTGAACCTCCCCTTTAGCCCAGTTTTGATTTTAAAATGTCAAATTTATCTATTATTGAACTTGTACTTTGTATTGTATCATATTTTATCATCATGGTACTCAATATTTGTACAGAGACATTGCAGTTTTTTGAAAGCACTGATCATGGGCAGGTATTCTTGAATTTTTGCATTGCTTTCTCGTATTTTCTCATAAAGATTCAAAGTATGTGTTTATTTGGAACTCAGGTTTGGTTTTCACCTTTGCTGAACTGATATGGACTATTATCATTTTATGCTTTGGTCAACTTTGTACATTTAGTTTTGTTTTTTTCTTCTTTTTATCTCGAAGCCATGAAATGGCTGGAGAGATATTGATATGGCAAGAAAAAATCACGTGCCCCGCGTGAGGCTTCAAGCCTATTAACAGCTCTAAAAGATGATCTTAGTGCTTCCAATAAAATATAGTGTGCAAGTTCCTTTCAAAATCGGATACATTTAGTATTTAAGTTTCTTGAGTTGAATACAGTGTTGTTTTATTAAACTGAAAACAATATGCATGTTAATCAAATTACTTGTTTTTTTACTCGTTGCTTATAGAAAATGAATGGCTGTCTTTATATCTGATGGGAAAACACGCCCATTGACCTTTATAAGATGTTTTTATTGGTTTAAAATGAAACATACGATAAACACGTCAGATGTGTATTCACACAGCTGAAGCGATCTATATTTAAAGTTGACATAAGTACACGTGTCCAGCGTGATTAATTTAGTATTATAACATTGAGTTTATAACATTACGTTTATAAATTTTCAAAGTCAGTAACGTATTTATTGTTTTGAGTACAATTAGTGCCTAATAGATTCAGGGATTGGTGTTCTATAATTATGATTTAAATTATTTATTTAGGTCAAACATGTCCCCATTCATAGTTACAAAAAATCAATAACGAGTCGTTGTAGTGTGTATTCTTAAAATAGTGTAGTAAATGTTTCGTAGCATTCTAAGTACAAACATCGCTATTTGTTCGTTTGAATTTTCGCACAAATTAATTATCAAGCGCAATTTGGCCAGTTACAGCGATTTTAAAGACTGAAAACTTCTTAAAAGGCTCTCGCTTCGCGGTCGCCTTTTAAGAAGTTTTTACGCCTTTAAAATAGCAATAAGTGGCCAAATGCGCTTGATAATATATAATAGCAATGAAATCAATGTGCGAAATCACACAATCCGATTATTTTCACGTATTACGGACTATAACTTAATACATGCAGACGTATGCAGTAGTTCTTTGGATGACTACGAAGTTTTGACACATGTAGAATTTCAGGGCTTCGAGATTCAGCTCCATCGGAGCTTTGATTGTCTATAACAGTAATAGGGTTGAACTTAATATAATCTCAATTATAACTTGCATTTGAAGAATGTTTTGGTAATAAGGTAAATGAATACTTGTTTGAATTGGTAAACCTATACGCGACATTCTGTTAGGTTGGGGTAAAAAAACAAATTCTCAGTTGAACATGAGTGACGATGACGCAGATCCAGACATGTAATTGGTCTTGTTGACATTTGAGCCCGTTTTCGTCAAGTTTCAAAATAAAGCATGAGTGTTTGCAGCGTTTGCAGAATATAAGGACCTTCTAGAGATATGAAGACATTCTTAAAACAAAACCTCAAATGATGGTAGTTAATTTACACTGATTATTTGACAAATACATACAATACTTACGTTTTTTGTCATATATTTTTCGTCCATTTTTGTTGATCAGGTCTTTTGGAGTTACGTTTAAAAACTGTGACCCCATGGATATGCTTTATTCATTTCATGAGATAAATTCATAATTAGGCAAAAAATTGGGTGTTTTTGAATAAAACAATATACATAGTCTTCACAAAATGCGTCGATCCGACGGACAAAAGCGACATTTTGGCAGGAGGACCGGTAAAAAATTTCAAAGTGTCAGTCCGAATGTCCAAAATTGTTCTTGGACTAAACCACTGGAAACGATGTTTCAGGCCACAAAAATGACAATCATCTGGTAGATTTGAGACTTTATTTTATTATCGCCAAGGTTGGCAAAAAGGCGGACAATACTAGTATTGTCCGGGGCAGTGGACAATACTGGTAAATACCGGACAATACTGGACAATACTGGACGATACTGGACAATTGAAATAAAAGACAGTCTAACAATTTTTAGCCTATAATACACATATTGGTACCCTTGTCAGACAGGTGTGGGGGGTGGTTATATTTTGCGAAGTAGGTTAAAAGTTTGTACATAATCATAATATTAGTAAATTGACATAATAATAGGTATGTTAAAGTTGTATGTTCAAATATTACTTAGATAAAGACAATAGCCATAGTAAATACTGGTCAAATGAAATAAATTTGTGCATATTGATACTGGTTGATACAGTAAATATGTTTCAGATTTTATTCTTTTGTTTACCTAATAAGATGTCATTATTGAGTCACAAAGTTGTTAGATTTACCTGCACTATATACCTATATATATGATACCCTTAATTAGTTAGCAAACAGGTGGCTGTGTGGCAATTGTAAATTATAGCTGTCAAAATGGTATTTGTGGTGTTTATTTAAGGGATTAATTATGGTAAAATGGACAGGAAATCCATGTAGGTAATAAAAGACAATATACAGTTTGCAGTCTGCCAAGTTTATACATTGTAAAAGATAAAAAAAACAACAAACAAAAAACAAAAAAAACAGTAATTAAAAGAAAATAAAGTCAGGTACAATGTATGTATTATTGACCACTTTGTATTGTCCAGCAATTGACCATTTAAAATTTCAATCGTCCAGTATTGTCCACTTATTTGTAAAGGCCAGTGTTTACTGGTAAAAAACCAAAAACAAAAATCAATGAATATATAGTCAGATACAATGTACATGTATTTATTGACCACTTAGAATTTGTATTGACCAATTAAACTTTGTTTTGTCCAGCAATTTACCATTTAAAATTTCAATCATCCAGTATTGTCCACTTGAGGAATATTGTCCAGGGCAGTATTAATTTACTGGTAAAAACAAAAACAAATATTAAAAGAGAATATAGAAAGGTACAGTGTATATACTATTGATCACTTAGAATTTGTATTGACCACTTAAACTTTGTGTAGTCCAGCAATTGACCATTTAAAACTTCAATCGTCCAGTATTGTCCAGTATTGTCCACTTGAGGAGTATTGTCCAGGGCGGTATTTACCGGTAAATACCGGGGGTGGTTTTTTCCGCCCAACCTTGATTATCGCTAACATTTTCTGTCAAGAATCTTTCGTCAAACTGATTAAACTGAAAAATTGACTACTGCTCAGATGAAAACATTTCAAACAGGAAGTGATAAGTATTAATAAAATGATATTGGAAAAAACATGATGATTTTCTGGAAATCTTGATAATTCAGATAATACGAAATGTATGGAAACTTGTGGTCCGATGACCGTTTGGTCTGTCCGATATGCCATAAAAGACTGCCGGACCAAATGTCCACCAAATTTTAAATCTATTTCGCAAAGACTGTATACACAGTATATCATTCACTTGTGGATGTGAACATTTATAGCTCACCAGTGGCCAAAGGCCACATGAGCTTTTTCCAGGAATTAACTTTGATCCAACAATCTTCTCCTCTGAAACTGCTTGGCCAATTCTAACTAAACTTGGCATGAATCACCAACATGGCTTGCACTTTTAATTTTAAGATTTTTGAGTCTGTAGATAGGACAACATGGCCAATGTTACTAAAAATAGAACAAAGTTTTTTGCAAATAACACAAAAACAGTTACAAAAACATGAAATATGATATGGGGTAAAAATTATCAGCATGACAAGATCTGCCTACTCTTATTCAATAACTCAACTTGGAGTTATTGCCCTTTTCCCACAGAACTTCTTCTTTTTTTGTTATGATTTGTCTTAAATATTGAAAATGATAGAAAAATATAAATGAAGTTCAATTAAAAAAATGTTCAGCATAGTAGGATCTATATGTCCTTTAAAAATATGATGGCCTGCAAAGGAGTGAAACTAAACCTCAGTTTACATAATGTATATAAATACATTTCTTATATTAGTTTTATTAGGCCATACCAACACTTTAAAAGGTCACGTCATATAATCTGAAGTATTGTTCAGGTACTGAAGATTTTTAATATGAGCAACTATACTTTTTATTTCAGTTTTGGACAAATGAATATTAAAGACAAAAGACAACAGGCTTCCAGAAGTGATTTAGCTAGATCTACACTAGTCACTATAACCAATAATATAGGTTCTATAGCTAGAATGTGTGCTACAACAGAGGTAATTACTATAATCAATAATATAGGTTCTATAGCTAGAATGTGTGCTACAACAGAGGCTATTTCTATAACCAATAATATAGGTTCTATAGCTAGAATGTGTGCTACAACAGAGGTAATTACTATAACAAATAATATTGGGTCTATAGCTAGAATGTGTGCTACAACAGAGGTAATTACTATAACCAATAATATAGGTTCTATAGCTAGAATGTGTGCTACAACAGAGGTAATTACTATGACCAATAATATTGGGTCTATAGCTAGAATGTGTGCTACAACAGATGTAATTACTATAACCAATAATATAGATTCTATAGCTAGAATGTGTGCTACAACAGAGGTAATTACTATAACCAATAATATTGGGTCTATAGCTAGAATGTGTACTACAACAGATGCAATTACTTTAACCAATAATATATGTTCTATAGCTAGAATGTGTGCTACAACAGAGGTAATTACTATAACCAATAATATAGGTGCTATAGCTAGAATTTGTGCGACATCAGAGTTAATTGTTACAACAAATAGTATTGATTCAATTGGTAGGATGTGTGCTAAAACAGTGGTAACTACTATAACCAATAATATTGGTTCTATAGCTAGAATGTGTGCTACAACAGAGGTAATTATTTTAACCAATTATATAGACTCTGCAGTTAGAATGTGTGCTACAACAGAGTTAATTGTTACAACAAATAATATTGATTCAATTGGTAAGATGTGTGCTAAAACAGAGGTAATTACTATAACCAATAATATTGGTTCTATAGCTAGAATGTGTACTACAACAGAAGTAATTACTATAACTAATAATATAGACTCTACAGTTAGAATGTATGCTACAACAGAATTAATTGTTACATTAAATAATATTGATTCAATTAGTAGGATGAGTGCTGCAACATAGGTTATTACTGTTACCAATCATATTGGTTCTATAGTCAAGAGGTAATCAGGTTATAACTGTTACCAATCATATTGGTTCTATAGTCAAGAGGTAATCAGTAATTACTATAACAAATCATATTGGCTCTATAGCTAGAATGTGTGCTACAACAGAGATAATTATAAGTGTTTCCCAAGGTGAATGGTAATTTACTGTACATAGTTCAAGTATCAATTGACCAAAACACATTTTACCGGACCAAAATTTACTGCACTTATAATGCTACATATTTTGTTCCTTCTTCTTTTCTAAAGGATATTAGTAATTATGAGGGTCATTATTTAGGGGAAAAAAATCAATTGATACTCATTATAGACATCGATTAGGCTGGAGGTGAAGACCACTGCTTACCCTTTGACTGTCGGTGACAATCGGGTTCATCACACCTTCTTTGCGTTCGTTGTTTGGACAGAATATAATAAAATAAGAGCTTCATCAAAATTATTGTAAACAAAATCTTTCCTGGACATTTGGTCCGACATGAGACAAACTTTTATCGGACCAAACGTAAAATTACCGGAATTTTGCCAATGTCCGCAGACCTTCAGAACGACTGAATTATTATAACCAAAAATATTGGTTCTATAGCTAGAATGTGTGCTAGAACAGAGGAAATTACTATAACCAATCATATTGGTTCTATAGCTAGAATGTGTGCTAAAACTGAGGTAACTATAACAAATTATATTGGTTCTATAGCTAAAATAGTTTATTAATATAACACAAATAACTTTGGTTCTATAGATAGAATGTGTGCTACAACAGACTTAACTATAACAAATATTATTGGTTCTGTAGCTAGAATGTTTGCTTCAACAGAGTCAACAGAGTTTATTAATATAACAGAAATAATATTGGTTCTATAGCTTTAATGTGTGCTACAAAACAGGTAATTACTATGTTGTATTACCAATAATAATGGTTCTATGGCTGGAATAAGTGCTACAACAGAGGTTATATACTATAACCAAAAATATAGGTTCTATAGTTAGAATGTGTTCTATAATATAGGTAATTACTATTACTGATAATATTGGTTGTATAGCTAGAATGTGTACTACAGCATAGGTAATTTTCATAGTTAATAATATAGGTTCTTAAGCTACAGTTGTGCTATAACAGAGGTAATCACTACGTTGTATTACCAATTATATTGGTTCTATAGCTATAATGTGTGCTACAACAGGGGCAATTTCTATAATGAATAATATTGGTTTTATAGCTAGAATATGTGCCATAACAAAGTTTATTAATATAACACAAATAATATAGGTTCTGTAGCTAGAATGTGTGCTACAAAGGATGTTTTTACTACATTGTAAACCAATAATATTGGTTATATACAGTGTTTTTACTAGCGCTAGTCACTTTCGTATTTTATGAAACAGTTTTGAAAATGACGAAAGTTTTCTGAACCACTTTCATCACTTAAAATTGTAAACTTTTTTCTCCTTAAAATATTAAGATATTATATTCAGTGTCATATTTATGACAAGTTTACAATCCAAAGCCAATTAATAAATTACAAAGGTGATGTTGTTACAGGTAAATTGCTAATCGATAATTATACAGGTAATTAACCATACAGTACATGTAGTTGTCAATTCACCAATCAGGTACAATAATTAAATATAATTCAATTACCAGGAAGCCATGAAATTATAATATTTCAAGTTATCATTTAAAGTTAAAGTTTTAATCTCAACAGAATAGGTATTTTGCTGGTACTACTTTCGTTTCTGTGCACAACATTCCGATTGCGCATGTGCATACATAAACGGCTTACAAGGTACAATTTAATTACTCCCAATATATATAAGACCAATGTTTTTATACGACCGCAAAAATTTTGCAGTCGTACTATGGTATGGCCCAGTCGTCGGCGTCGGCGTCTGTGGCCAGCATAACTTTGTTTCTAGTGGACGGATCATCTTCAAATTTCAGTATGTGGTGTCTTGGCATAATGGGTTTTAATTTCGGGGTTATGGCCCCACCCGTTTGAGAAAAAGGGGCCAAAAAGGGATAAAATTGGGTATTCTTGTGTCTGTGGGCAGCATAACTTTGGTTCCAGTGAACAGATCATTTTCAAATTTTAGTATGATGTTTCTTGGCACATGCTTTAGCTTAAGCTATAATTTTATGTTTTGGGCCCGCCCGTTTTAGAAAAAAGGGGCCAAAAGGGGTTAAATTGGTTGTTTTCACATATTTGACTGTAGAATCTTTATTATTGATCGGATTTTGAGGGGGTTTCTTTCAGTAAACTCCTTAGAAAATTTTCAACCTGTAGTATGTCAACGGATTTCACGTGGCATGTACCGTTCTCGAGATAAATGGGGCCCAAAAGGGGCGAATTTCAAAAATTTAATTTTTTAGCTCACCTGGCTAAAGCCAGGGTGAGCTTTTGCCATC